>MU968411.1:77679477-77877536 GCA_034641835.2 Pinus albicaulis
AGGTGAAAAGGTAAAAGTGAATTGTTTTTACTATTTGCATTGTTTTATAACCTTTTCTAAACCCTAATAAGGTTTTTGGACACCTTTTTTTATTATTTTATTATTTTTCTCGAAAAATGGGTTTTATGTTTGTTTCTTGTGCAGTAACAGGTCCTAAAAATGACGACAATGAGGAAACGAGTTGTATTTTATTACTTTTTTGGACTCGGTAAAAACACGAAAAAGTCATCCCTGGTGTCATATTTCAGCTCTTTTGTGACACTCAAAAATTGAAAATATTGCTGAGACGCTTGTCATTTTGAACTCCTTAAATGCTGCGAAAGGTCATCTGCCCAATATACATTTACCCATTTTTCGGGCTAGGAAAAATTATTTACAAAAAAGGAATACCTTAGTCGAACATGGATAAGAGGTTCTCCCAGATATTGTTTTCTACCTTTGCAGATCTGTGAGACTACCGACGAAAAGGGACCTGTTAGAGTTTTCTTTTCCATTTCTTTTCAAACTCTCTAAACATGAAAATACGTAAATTTCTTCCTTTATTAGACTCGTTAAAACTAAATGACATCGGATGCCATCATCATGACGTTACCGAGTTCCTCCTTCCTAGGGTTCGTAAAATGTACTAGGATGGATTTTTCCGAAGGAAAAACTTACATGACAAGCATATGTTATCCCCTTCAAGCTTGTTTCCAAAAATAATTGGGGTACTCACTAGAAATGGTGGGGGAAAATGGAACCAGTTCTCAATTGTGTCGGCAATATGTCACTCTTGAACATGACACTTGTATACAGTTCATGTCGGGTTGGGGACATCCCACATTTGTAATTTTTCCTCGATGGGTTTGGGTTATCCATTTTGACCTCTCATTTTCTCTTTGCCTTGTCACCATGACCTCAGATCCTTTGATGTCAAATACTACCAAATTCTGGAGTCGCGTCGTCAGTATGTTCAAGAGAAGTTCCCTCTACAGTTTTCAACCCTTGATCCTCTGTTTAGTCTTGATTCACTATCCTCTTTTTCCTCTATCTCGTGTCGATGATGTGGGAAAAATTATGGCCCTCCTTCGACTGGTCACTTCCTGTCGAATTTATCTCATTATCTGGGAAGTTGATCCAAAAAGTCCCTTCTAGTACCTTAGCCCTTGCATGCATCAATGGCAAGCTCTTCGCATTTGATGATATGTTCTCATCATTGGCCTTCGATCAAGTGATTTTGAGGGTCTTCGAATCCAGCTCATTATTCACATTTCGTGGATTATACTAGCAGTACCTTGAGAACCATTGTCATTATTGGCGGTCTCTATCACACATGTTAACAAATTTCATCATTGGCTGGTAATCAGGTGACTTTCTTGCATGTTCGAATTCAGCTCATTCATTCACATGCTTGAATTTGTACTTGTTCAAGACCCTCGGTTTTGTTTGATAAAATCTAGGCTGTGGGATGATTTGGTTTATCATGACTATATGCATGACTCTTCTGATTGGATGGCTGCGACCATACCTGAGTCTATTTGATGATCCTTCTCACTGGATGGCTACGTCCATACCTTGGATCCTATTACATGTTGTCTATTATGGATGGCTACGCCCATACCACATATTCATGTATCAGAGATATCAGTCGTACTTGATCTTGCAGGTCTTCCGACAATGGTGTTTTGGTTTGGGCATGTTCTCTTAAAGCATTTTACCCCTCCCTCTCTCTCAGACTTCATGATTTAGGGGGAATTTGTTACACAATATTTTTTCACCGTCCCTACAATCCACATTTCGAACATTGGAGGATCATTTCAATGGCCCCTGTGTACTGTCATACATTTCCATAAATGTCACTGCATCCATTGCCATGTTAAGAACATAATCTCTATTGATCGTTCCTCAAGTAGACCCTCAAAAACCAATGCCTTTGGGTTGGTGCTGGTAGGTAGTTATGTCCTTGTTCCCATGGAAAAATTTACACTGAGCCTCACGCTGTTGTCGCTATGTCTTTGAAGGTAACTCGAGCCGAGCTGCTTTTGGTAATTTTTTAAAATAGAAATGAAGCTTCCATGATTTAACAGCTTCGTGGGCAGAGTCATGGTTATTTGTTCGACTGGATCAATTCGAGTTTCTCCCTTTGACCTATTAGTTCCTACAAATGTGCAACTTCCCAAAGGGATAGACCTCTCCTCCACCTTATGTGGATCCCACACCTCCTCCTCCTCCTCCTATATAAATTATTCTTCCTCACATTGATTCAGCTAGCTGAGCAGTCAATAGTTATAGCTGGCGTGTTGAAGATAGTAGAGAAGAGTCCATTATTGTGAGAGATATTTTAAGCCCACTGCCTCATTGAGCCGAATGACAAACGAGTGCTTGGAGACATGCCTGAATAAACCCGTTGAAGGAGGTCTAAAATGTAAAGGCATAGGTTGTAAAATTATTTTTCCTATATCAATATTACATGATTGGTTTCTGGTTCCAACTTTGTTTCCATTTATATTAGAAGTGTCGAACTCTCCTTGACTAGTTGGATAGTTGTAGATGAACATATATGTTTGTATGCTGCCATCGTTTGTTTGATCTTTGTGTAGGTGTAAGCATCGATATCAAAGGAGCATGAGACTTGAAGGACAAATATCGAAGGATCGCTGCCACATACCATGAAAAAAGCATTGGACCGAGGTAGGATATTTTTTCCAATCCATATTTCATTTACAAACTAGGAATTTAGGAATTCAGCGTGTTCCCTTGTTGCTAGACCCACCCTAGGGCTAGAGGGATCGTCTCTATCTACAGAGGGGATTTTCCTACTCAACACATACCTCTAAAACCTCTCACCACCTTCATCTCACAACATTAAAATGAGAGGAGGATTCAACAGAAGGTGTCCTACTGGCATTAAGAGAATTAGGTAGCACCCTCAGGTTATGGAAATCTTGTGGAATCACCAATGGCTAGGGTTATTTGAGCTATTAAAAGGTCCTGATGATGAAATAGCTAAAGAATTTGCAGTGGATCTGTAGTCACATTCAGAAGAGAGAGACACCATTTTGATTAGAGGCCTAACCATCACACTATATTCTGAACTCATAAGCAAAGTTACCACCTTTCCCTTAGGAGTCAAAAGGGTTAAGGAAAGAATTCATAGCACTGCAACCAAAAATAATTTCTTTCTACCAGGAGAGGAGTATATTGAAGATAAAATGGACTGAGGAAGAGAGCCTTCCATACCCCTGGGATGAAGTTTCCTTCCACACCATGAAGTTTATTTCTTGTGACGACATATTGAGTGTGGTCTATTGGTATCATTTTAGATTGTTAAAGGAACTTAGGTTCCAAGGAGAGCTCCCTCTTGAACAAAGATTAAGTTTCCCTCACTTCCTCCTAAACTCCATCACTAACATGAGCCATAAAATGAGGCAAATAAAACATCAGCACTTGGCACATCATAGCCTAACAAAACTAATTGTAAATAATGTTTTCAGAAGGTTGAACCTACCTGTATCCTAGTCTTCTTTCATAGACATGGATAGGGAAGCCTTTATAGCTATCCAAATAGGGAAAACCTTTGCTTCTAGCCTTAGATAAAGAGAAGAAGAAGAAGAGGAGGAGGTAGAAGATGAATAAGAAGAGGCAGAAGAGGACGAGGTAGAAGAAGAAGAAGAAGAGGTAGAAGAGGAGGTAGAAGAAGAAGAAGAAGAAGAAGTGACAGAAAACAAATAAGAAAAAGAAGAGATGGAAATTGAGACAAAAAACATAGAGACAACAGAAAGATAGTAGGAAGAAGATGAGGGAAATGAGGAAGAAAAGACTGGGGAAAAAGAAGATGTGGACCCTATCTTAGGCCATGAAACCTCCCCTAAATACACAAGCATGTCACCTGACATCACATATCAAGAGGTAGCTTCCACCCTAACTACTTTGAGCACACTTGTCAAAACAAAAAGAAAGAGGCAAACACCTACGTACTTAATAACTTGGGAAGTCATAGGGACCATCAAAGCCTTAAAGGAAATGCAGAAGGTGGATTAGTTGGTCGGAAGATGAGCAACCATTTAGTAGGGGGTGATGATGAGTTCCATCGTTAGGTACATTTGGAGGGGTTAATGGTCACCTTTTTGCCTTATTAAGTCTCTTTTTCTTGCATTTTAATTATATTATGGTCTTATGATGCTAGTGTAGTTGGTGATTGAGGCTTAACGTACTTCGAGTACCTAACGTGAGTTAAATGTAGGAAAATCATGAAGATATTGCATTTTTGTGGAGATTTTTTTCATAAAGACTCAGAGTAGACAACAAGGAGAGATTCTAAGGGGTTTTCCACCCTCCTTAGCTCCCAAAGGCAGCTAAGTGATCCTCAAGTTTCCCTCCAACTGCTCAAAATCAAAGGCAACCAATAAAACTCAAGATCAAGAGCACTCAAGCCATACTTCACTTGCAGTCAAGTGGAATCATCACCTATTTTCTAGGGAGCTATTGGTAGCTACCCTTTTAGGTTGAATAGAGCTGAGCAAGGGCTCATTAGGATTCAAACTTTGGAGAAGGCCATTAGTCTCTTTGCTCTTGTAATTGGTTTTCAAGACTTTTATATTGATGTAATGAGACTATCTTTTGAAATGAAATGAGTATTCAAATGTTGACTTAATGATCTAGTTTCAGAGAGCTAGGCTTATGGGTTAGGGCCCAATCCATGTGCCTCATCCTCTCTTGTGTAATCATTCTTTACTTTCATGTCATTTAGCTAGTTTTTCTTATGAATATTTTGCTAGTTTGTTTTTATTTTCATTTACTGTTTTTAGTTTGCTTCCATTTGTCTTTTGTTGTATATTTAGTTTGCTTACATGTTGATAGAATAGGTTATAACTTCAGAAATTTGTGAGTCAAGCCTCCCCCTCTCATCTCTGTCAATAGAGCTTGAGGAGGGTAGATCTTCCCCACAGACCAAAAATGCTTCTTAGTTTATGATTTCTTGGAATGGATGAGACTAGTTGCTGTGATTCCATGGATATGTTTAGAACGTTGTGTTAGATCTCTCAGATTAGGGGAATTTTTAGGTCTAAAATGGGCCTCCTAAGGAAATAATAAAATAATAGCTAAACCAATAAAATAATATTTATGAATTTGCAATTCACTTTTTGCATCATAATCCATGTAACCATAGTTAAATTCAATTCAAAAGTTGTACCAAAATAAAATTAATAAAAAAATTGTATTGATGTGACTATAACTAAGAATGATGTTTTCAATAAAAGTCATTATCATTTAACAACTAATGCATTTGTTCTTTGTACTTAAATAACTTAAAATACAATATAAATATAAATTTATAAATTCTTAATTATATTATATGCTATTAATTAAAATTTATATTATTTAAATTATATAATAACATGTAATTAATATACTATATAAAAATAATATAGTATAATATTATAATATAATAAATATATAGGGATATCCATTATTTCTTTCAAGAAATATGAAATGACAATAATATATTTTTATTCAAAAAATGTGAAATGAAATTTATTATGAGTACTTTACTTTGACTTATCTTTACAGATGGAAATGATCCAGCAATATCCGGTAATGTTCGATCAAGAGGATTTGAGATGCTTCAAGAAAAAGGTCACAACAGAGGAGGTAACTGCTGTGCTCAAATATTTTGGCTCTGATAAAAGCCCGGGTCCAGATGGTTGGACGCCAGACTTTTTTATACACTTCTTGGAGGATTTCATTATGCTACTAACTGAAATGGTGAAGGAAGCTAGGATTAGCGGAAGGATAAAAGGTGCCATAAAATCCACTTTTTTGGCCTTAATTCCCAAGAAAAAAGGGCCGATATCCTTTAATGATTATAGACCTATATCGTTATGCAATACACTTTATAAAATCATTTCCAAGGTTATAGCAGAAAGATTGAAAGGTTCCCTATCTAATTTTATAATTCCAGAACAATCAGGATTTCTGAAACAGAGAAGCATACATGATGTTGTGGCAACCACTCAAGAGATCATTCACACCATTGAGACTGAGAAGATGAAAGCAGCGGTATTAAATATCGATCTAAATAAAGCATACGATCGAATGGATTGGGTATATATGAGACTCGTCCTTTACAGGATTGGTTTAGACAGAGAGGCTGTTGAGTGGGTGATGGGCTATTGCACTAATATATCTATGGCAGTAATCATCAATGGATCAACCTCAGATTTTTTCTTTCCGAGTAGGGGGCTTCGCCAGGGGTGCGCACTTTCGCCGCTATTGTTTATCCTTATGATGGATGCGATGAGTCTGAAATTGAGAAAGGCTGTAGGTGATGGCTCATTCCTCGGGATTGATGTTGGTACAAACATGAATGCATCCCATAGCCTCTTCGTAGATGACATCCTAATTTTTGGAATGCTATGGAGAAATTGTTGGCAGATTTTTCAAAAAATATTTCAGGTGTTTTGTGAGGCTACAGGTATGTTGATTAGCGAAGGCAAGTCATGTTTATATTGCGCGGGTGGAGAGGAAGGGGTAATAAGTGATATCATTTATTATTTTAAATGTGGAAGAGCTTCTTTGTCTGGGGGACTGGTTTATTTGGGTTTCAGGATGAAACCTCTAAATTACACAGTTGATGATTGGAGATAGATAACAGAAAAGTACAAAAATAAATTTAACATGTGGACTGCAAAATGGCTCTCAAAAGGGGGCAGATTGATATTAAACACAGGCAGTCTTTCAACAAAAAACTATTTTCTGGGCACACCTATATGTTATTCCAAAACATATTTTAATAGACATAAGGAAGATAATGACACGTTTCATATGGGGAGGAAGAGGTGAAAAGAGATGTATGTACTTAGCTAGATGGGACTCAATTGCAATACAAAAAGAAAAAGGAGGTTGGGGCATTAAGGACATGGAGATATTTGGTAAATCCCTGCTCACAAAATCATTGTGGCGATGTCTAAACTCCAAAGGAAAATGGAAAGATATCATCAAAGGGAAATATCTAGGACAAGAGTCTATGGAGTTAATTGCCACTATGGGTTGGACTGCACACAAGAAATAATCAAATATATGGAAAGGATTTGGTTCTATTTGGCCTTCTGTTCACGGAAACCTGAAATGGTTTTTTGGGGATGGATCAAAAATCTTAATTGGAAGTTCCAACATGCTGGGATGTGATAATATTTGTGACATTGATGGAGCATTAGTCATGGCACTAAACCAAGGTGGTTTCGTTTTCTCAAAATAGATAATTGTTGATCAGGACAATGGGATACCGATCTGGATGACTTTCAAGGATACAAGATTGAATTATAGGTGGGAACAATCTTGGAAAAACCTTACTATTTCTCTCAAACATATGGGACTGTGTAAAATCTCTGTGGGCGATAGACTAATATGGAGAGACAGGACAACTGAGAGCGGCCCAAAGGTAAATGATATTTATCATACGCTCATTGAATCGAAGTATGATCTGGGTGCAAACAGTTGGTTTAAGCTCATATGGAAGGTCAAGGTACAGATAAAAAATATTATTTTTCTATGGCTCGTATGGAGGGAGAAGAATAATACTTGGAATAATTTGCAAAAAAGGGGATGGAAGGGGCCGGGTTATTGTTTTTTATGTGGAGCTGATTGTGAAGATAACCAACACATTTTTTTATTTGTGTCCATTTGCAAAGAAAGTCTTAGAAATGTTGTGCACTAAATGGAATTTCTTAGTCCCAGAGTACTTGAATATGGTGGATTGCATAAGGTGGTGGTTCAGTAGAGGAAAAATCTTTAGAGCAATCCCCATCCTTATCCATTGGAATATATGGGTTAATAGGAACATAATGTTATTTGATGGGAGACCTTGTACTCTGGAAAAAATAGTAAACCAAATTTTAATACGTTGGGAGAGGCAAAGGACTATGGAGAAATAGCCTGTGGATTTTTCCAGGAGGACTAGACCTCATGAATTACACTTCCCAGATAGATACTTTGATGGGGCTACACAAAACACTAATTGTGGATGCGTTGTTTGGTTAATGCTCTCTCCAAAATGCCATTACAAATTCTATTGGAACGAAGGTATAGGCACAAATATGAGGGCATAATGCATGGATTTATGGGGAATTTTATGGGTGGCGTCACATCTGTGTGTGGAAAAGTTATGGGTATTTGGAGATTATAAAACTCTCATTGATCGTATGAATAAAAATTCCAATTTAAACCTGGGACTGATAACTCAATGGATTGAGCGTATTCATGTTTTAAGAGAAAAATTCATTTTTATTTCCTTTTGTCATGTTTACAGGGATAAAAATAAGGAAGCAGAACGACTATCAAAAAAGGGACTGGAGGGTATTTTTGGAGACATGAAATACAAGTACATTAATTCACAGGGATCAATTGCTAAAGGAGTGATCAAATTAGTGTAATAGGAAGGAAAATTTGATCATGCCCACTCGTCATGCAACTTGCTCCAATGGATTGGCTGGGCGTGTGTCGCCAGATATAAAAAGACTTAGGAAGCCCTGAATGTTATCTATACAGGCTAAGTGTTATTTTTTCTATAACAGGTGGAGCTTATGGTACTATATTCTGCCAAAATATTGGGGATTGTTAAAATGTCCATTTTGAATGACATGACAATGTTATCAGGTTGTGATAAAACTTATCTCGAAGATGTTATGTTCCCCATTTATGTTTTTTGAACAGTATGAGGCTTGTCCTCCCAATATGTAATTCAAGCTGATTGATGATCATTTTGAAGAATATGTCGATCTGTTATTGTTCTAGTACATAATATAAACCAGTTGTATTTTTTCATGCTGAAAAAAAATTACTTAGAGCACTACCATGGTTAACCATGAGTTTTTATCTACCATTGAGAATGTGACAAGTAAGTACCTTTAACTCAAGAAATGCAACCTCAACCATTAGGGATGATGTCATCCCCTAAAATGTGATTGGTTCTCATAAAGTGAATTTTGATTGTACATTTTCTTGAGGAGGCCCATTTTAGACCTCAAAATTCCCCTAATACGGTTTGTAGATTAGAGTAGATTTTCTTTACAAATTCAAGTCATATTTTCCATTGTCTTTATCATGAATTTGTCCATTTCTATTGTAGGAATAGGTAGTTTTATTTCAGGTACAGGTAGCACAGCCAAGGATAACTTCACTAGCACCTTCAACCTCATCTCTCACCCTTCATCAACCTTCAGTTCATCAAAATCACCATCAACCCTGTTTTCGGATTTTTGATCCCTACACTGTGAGAAAACCCTAGGGGTGCAAGAAAGGCCTCCCAAGAGGTTTTGAGATTGGCCAAGGGGTGGGACACCTTCCACTCATCCTAATCCACCTTCAATACAACTTCCCTACCCCCTTTTCACCTATTTTTGGCCTCATATTGCCCTCGGACTGTTTCCTCTAGCAATTCAGGACTTTCCTGTAGCACTTCAGGAAACTTGTAGCAACAATTCAAATAGCACCTGTGGGCCCCTCCTTAAGCCCATAAACCACCATCACCATCCTCTAAACCTTCAAAAACCACTCATACACCTCCAGCCTTGCCCCCATATTTTCAAGCCTTCCATGATCCACCTTAGCACTTTCTTCTCCTAGCTGCAAAACAACACATTTTCAAGCATAGTTAGGTCATGAGTAGTTGCATGATTAAAAACATTATAGATAAAGCATAGGGTAAGTAGAGTGTGTTTAGCCATTTGGCCCAACAAAGTGTGATTATATTAGTTTCCTTTATGCCATTTCAATTCAACAATTTACTTCATTCAAGATGCCTAAGTTGCTTTTCAATTCTTATCATAGTCTAACAAGTAGATTTATTTCATTGAAGAATAGTTAGATGTACTTGTTTGGTGTAGTATAGTTCTGTACTTTCTGATATTTCCATGGATTTGAATCATTTGTAGCCCTAGGCCTAGTTTCAGAAGTGTGACAAACTTCATCTAGAAACCCTAGATGTAGCACCCTTTCGTAAAGCTCAGAAGAGGATGACATGAGTAGAATGAATCTACTGTGTATATAGCACTGCCACCTCCAATTTTGTATGAAATTTGGGTTGATAAAGTAAATTATGGCAGTATTTTGGAGTTGCATCATTCTTTGTGCAATACCAGGACTCACCGCCAAGTCCCGGGTAGAACTATCTCAGACAAGATTTGGGCAAATACCTATTGTGAATGGTCTTTTTGTAGAAATAAGTGTGAGACTTAACCTTGATATATTAATTGTAGGCCTTATATGGTTTTCTTGACAAAGCCTCTTCATGGTAGAAACTAACTGGGTGTTTCAAATTACACCTTATCGATCTCACATAATTCAAGGGTTGATGTGTCCCAAAGGCCTTGTCCCTGGAAGTTATGAGGAATCACACATGGGGAGACACCTGAGTTGACGAGAACCAGGTTAGCATGGCACATCCGATGACATGGAGAAGGTTGAGGTGAGTGGAACCTTTCTATTCGGATACAAAAGAACCCAACACACCTATGAAAGGTTTACCGAAACATGCCTTGGTTGGTGACAGACCCACTTAAACGAAAAAACATTGTGGCAATTGATGGGAAAATATTTTTCTCAGAGTCTGTCTCATAGAGGTAGGGTCGTGCACTCTCGAAGGTTAGGTTAGGTTGACTCAACATCAGGATGATATAGAAGGAGAGGACCCTATTAAATTCCATTGATGCTTACAACGAGGGGGGTCATGTGGAGCTGACGATGGACCAATCATGAGTGAAGGGCACGTGGGGAGGTGTGGACCCACGTTACACAAAATCTTGAAGGCTATTTCCTAGTAGAATAATGTGGAGTTCATGTTTGGACGACCATGATGATGTAAGCTCAGGCTGCAGTGGCAAACACGTGAGCTCGATTGTCCATCCTGTTAGTGCAAGGAGTCACTCCTTGACTGCATAAGGAGTAAGCCTTACCCATCATAGTTCATTTAAAATTTTAAAGGGTTGTTTGAGTAGTGGGATGGCTTCTCAAATATTTTGAAATGATATTTATATTCTTTAAGACTTTCATGCATTTGGAAAGCTGTGGCAAGTATAAATTGTATGGGTAAATTGGTAGTATCTGGAGCAGAGTGTAACAAATGGAGAAGATGGATAGTTGGTACCTATTCTAGGAAATATTCCTATCCTAAATCAGTCACACAACTATGATGATGGCTCTTTACACAAACTCTGTTTATGCAGAGTAAACAACATTCATAAAATATATTGCATGCATAAAGTATTCCACAAATCCTTTATGAAATCTTCACTAACATGTTCTATAACACATATAATTTGCAGAAAACTGAAAGTAGATAATTTATTATTAAATCTTTTAACAGTTTCTCATTCACACCTTACTTGTTGCTGCAATTCATATTTTAGAAGAAATTAATAAAGAAAGAAGACACACCATACATTAGATGGTCCTTGAGTCAAACAATCCTCCAACATGAAGTAAAAAAGGCTTTTTATTATATTAAGTCTTTAGGTAGATCAACATCCAACCTAGAAATGGTATTTACAAATGGTATATATGGCAAGAGAGGCACCAAATCCATCTCTTCTAAAAAGAATGAAACATTACTCCTAACATTACATAGGTGTCCAAATACATTACAACCATATCCCATCAAAATATAACTAAAAGGACAGATGTAGAAGAAAGAGGAGAAGATATCTGGGTTGAAATGTTGAGTCAGTTGTCATGCTGCCCCTTTTTCCGCTGATTTGTCTCCTTGTGTATTTGTCTTTAAAGAACCATGCATCTCCATTTAATAAGGCCTACAACAACCTCATAACCACCTTTAACCACAACTTGTTATATTATTTTGGTTACGGGTTCTTTTCCTTCCTTAACTGGCTCGGAAAATTTGCTGACATGTGTCAAAATTCAGTTAAAACATGCGCTACCGGAAATTCTGGTAAAAACCTGTAACGATGAAAAAATTGGAATGCTACCAAAATATCTGATAGCGCTCTGTTTATTTTTCAAAATTACATAGAAAAATGCTCAAAATCCCGTGTAGACTTATATTCCTTGAAATCTAAGTTGTTGTTAAAAATTGTGATTGATAAGAAAAAATGTGTTTGTATCAAAAAACCTTTTTACCTTCCTTCTATGTGGGTTGCAGCTTCAGCAAGCTTATCCAAGTTTGTCTTGTTGTCAGCAACTAATCTGGATCTAGTTTTTCTTGTGGCTGCTTCCTTGACAATGGCTTTCTCCTCCTTAGAACCCTTTTGTATCTTTCTTCTCTTTGAGGGTTCTAAGTGCTACTCTGAAGGGGTTTTGTTTTTGTTTTTCTTCATGGATTTTCTGTCTTTGACCCTTCAGATTTACCTTCTATATCTATGACCTCTGTAATTAAGCTTGGATTTTATAGAGCCTTGGACTTAAGCCTAAACTTGTTGTTGTCTCTGGTATGCCTCTTTCTGGTACCAAAAACAGGTTTGGCTTCTTATTTCTTCTTCTTATTGCTGATCTTATATCCAACATCCTTGAGGAGTTCTTCATTAGATTTTATAGGCTGATACTCTTTCTACATCATCTGCTGAATATTTTCTTCCGAAATTTCCAGTAGCATATGCACTTTAGATTTCGCTACAGTTGCAGAACTTCCTCTTCGGGCTTTGGTGTAGACATTAGGAAAAGGAGGAACAGGGGGAACCATTTTACTTGGGTTTACTTGCTGAGGAGCTCTCTCCTTTTTCCAACTTTCTTTCAGCCTTGATCGCAAATTTTTTTTCTTTCTTGCCCTTGGCCTTATAGATTTTTTCCTTCTTGGCATTACTCTTGGTTTTGTTTTTAGGCTAAGGGTGTGGTTGTGAAACTGGAGGGGTAGGTGTAGGTTGGTCTGCCCTATAAAACAAAAAGTGATCCCAGGTTTGATTTCTTTTCCTTAACTCTTCTTCAGTTAGAACATTGATGAGAGCTTGATGATACAAGATATATTCTGAAACAACATTGTGAGTTTGGACTCTTGCTGACCTCTCTTTTAGGCTCTTCAAAAAGAAGTATGGAAGATTTAAGGTCTTCATACCTGCAACATGTAAATAAACCTCATGTGATAAAGAAACACAACTATATACCTCCTTTCACAAGTGAGGTATATCTTGATAAGTTTAACAACTTCTACCCAATCATTTTTAAGATAGTTCCTTTGAATTCCCTTGGCCCAATTTAGATCTCTGTGTGTATCCTTGAGGAAAATATTGAGGTCTACTCCTGTGATAACCTGACCTTTAAACCACCTCTCTCCTTCCTGTGGAAGGTTAAATGCTTCAGCAACGGATTCTTCTGAAACCTGCAATGTAATACCATAAACAGTGGCTTCTTGTCCATTGAAAGAGTTTTCAAACTCTTGAGCTACTCCTAGTGAGATCTCCGTAACTTGGTGCACAGAGAATACCACCCTTTTGTTGGAAATACTGAGGGGGGGAGGGTGAATCAATATTCCTTTAAATTAGTATTATTATTAATCTTTCATAGCATTAGTTAATATTCAATTATTATCAGCGTTTGTACAATGATAGCAGTAAACAAAAGGAGCACAACTGCACATAGTTTTTAAGGTGGAAACCCTCTCCGGGACAAAAACCACCTGAATTCTTTTCTAATAATTCTTTAATATTCAACTCCAATTGAAAATAAATATCCAACTTCCTAGAATCTAGAAAATAATTCTTCTCCAGCTCCCACTGGATGGATGCTCCAACGCCCGAGATTCTTCAGTAGTCAACTGAACGGATGCCCCAACACCCAATGAGCTAAAAATCACCCTAGCACCACCCTACCACCCTGAATTTTTCACAGTCTTGAACTTGTTGGTGACTTCATGCACCAACCTAGCACCACCCTACCACCCTATAGAAGAATAAAAGAAGAATGGACTCCCGTACTAGGGAAAATGGTCCACTTTACAATGATATAGAATGATGTATAAGAAGAATACACACTAGACCATAAACCCAACTATGACACAACCACCTAATGATGATCCTAGACCTCTCGACACTTCCTCTTCAATCTTGGCAGATAGACACTTTTACAATTTTTACAATGATACATTTACAATGACTTAGTACAATGATACTTTTATAATGATTGTATGCGGTGTTGCCCACTTGAAGACTTTATGTGGTGAACTTCTTGCTGCTATTCTGCACCTTGATTTATAATCTTGTCATGCTACCCTCTGCTTCACCTTTCTTTTCTTTGCTGCCCTGGAAAGTCTGATCCTTTGCATCCCTTGACAACACATGATCTAGATTTTTCTTGCCTTCTAGGATCTCGATATTGAATCTGGTATATCTCTGTTATTTTAGATCCCAAATATGTGATTTTTGGTTTTGTAGTAGTCCTATGAGTCTTCTTTCCAATGCCATAGGTCTGACCCAATTTGGGTTCTTCAAGAGAGATTTATGCACAATCTCTCACAATGACCTAATTATGGACTAGTTCAGTAGAGCAAACTTGTACGGCATGCCATGGGTCACTGTTTCTTCATTCGACTTTGAAATTAATACAGAAAAAACTATAGTCTGTGCACTATCTGCCACGTTTTATAGAATTATAATCCGATACTCAGAGAGAGAGTTATGACAAGTTTCCCAAGGTCACTTCTTTGAGATGAAGTTCAGGAGCCTGCAAAAATACTGACTTCCACATATCATATCTCCGAAAATACTGTGCACCTTCATCTGATATTTTTATAAAAGCTTCCTCAGGATTTCGGTTTCATCTGATAAAATTTTCAGCTTCTAAAACTTTGTAGAAAAAAAGTTAGAGTGCAAATTTCATGATGACCTCTTTTAGACAGCAAAATCCCTGCATGAGGAGGATATGAGGATCACAATTTATATAAATGCTTAGGTTGAGAAGGTCTTCAACAAGTGAACATGGGAGGGATTTTAGGAGCTTAAAAATTATTAATTATTGACTTTTCAATGACCCATGCCACAACCCCATGGGGTTTTATCCCACTAACTGGGGCTACAAACTTCAAACATGAATATCTCTCAAACTGTGAATAATTACATGGCGTTCCATATATCAATGGAAACACCTCGACAAGTAGAAGCCATAAAAAACATTCTTGACCCAGAATATAGTATTTTGGTAGGTCAAAATTCCCATGCAAGATTGGGGTAGCCCCTGGCGCTGCTTGGGTTGACATCAATGACAACCACTGATCAACACCTTCTTGTATAAACAAGCTTCTTACCCTCGAATTTTAATCCACTAGGTCTACACTGTGTGGCTCAATTCGTTTGATTTTCCCACCTATTTTAGTCATCTTCAGAAATTAATGACTATGTCTCTTGAAACTAATAGGTGGCAGAGCTGGAAGAGTTTCACCTTACAAGTGTTACTTGTGTTTCCCTTTGGAATCCTGTATGAAATCTAGACTCCTCCTCAAACTGCAACTCTATGTAATTTGATCTTCAACACCTAAACTCTCAATTTGATAATGCTCCTGATTTTTTGATGTAAAACAGTAACCATGGTTCATCACCCCATGCAAATCAACTTAAATTATGAAAAATATTCATGACTGTAGTGTGCACCATGTGATAGCCATTATTACCTTCAGTTGGTTGCGTATCTTCATATGGAATGCTACATATGGCGTGAGGCAAGCGGATCTGTGACTGGAAGTCACCTTCACTGTCTTACTGATTATTGGCTGAAATTTCTGGCACCATTGCTGTGCGACCAAACAAATGGTCATTACGTTAAGTTTGATGACCACGATCTTCTTTGTTCATAAAACACGTACTTTGACATGAGATTAATTGACTTGTGGTGATAGACAGGATGAGATTAACAGTTGGGTGTATTACTACGGGTTGACACCTAAGTGTTAACGTATACCATGACTTGACTTCAACCAAAATGACCGCCTATGAATCCTATCATAAGATATAAAACATTTAAAAAAATATTTGAAATGTATTTACACTACAACACGTGGCTTGACATGTTGAGATTCAACAAGAAGATCCTAGTGAAAATTATGCACCTACACTAGGATGGATCCTCAGGCTATTTTTAGGTGGAGGTCTATTTATAGATGCACGATAAAATTCTATTTATAGATGGTTGAGCATATTATATTTATAGATGTATGTGCGAGTTTTATTTATAGATCGCATGTGTATTTATAGATGCATGTCGACTATTATTATCCCTTAATAATAGTTGGACAATAAATAATAATCTATTCTCATTGAGCACTTGGAAATATTTAACTGAAGTGGAAAATTAGTTAGCTATAGGAAATTTGAGTTCATAGGTTGGTTGGTGGGACATGCAAGTGGACTTAGTTGTAGCTGAGTGATTCGAAGTTGTAACAGAGTTGGATATGTAGTTATGTGAGTTTTAAAGTAGTTTAACTCAGTTAACTGAGTTAAACTTAGTTGTGTTAGTTGTAACTGAAGATACACTAGTGAGAGATCAATGAATTAATTATTAATTAATTCACAATCAATGGTCTCACATGCAACTGAAGATTTACTACTGTTAACTACATGCATGTCAGATCCAATGGAGACCCAGTTTAGATGTAGGTGAAAGGGACAGTTTGACTACCAGTTGTGACATTAGTGGGTGCACTCATGCAACCACACACACAATGGATGTGCCCACGAGGATTGCACAGTCAAGGCAAGAAGGATTCCATTCATTCAGGGATTGCTATCAGCTGGGATTGCGTAGTGGAGGCAGGTTGTCTGGAGGCAGTAAATTGGCACATGAATTTGCCAATTTTTGTATGACAGTGTGAGACGATTGTATATTGTATTGAGAGAACTTGGATTAGAGTTTTGTATGAGATTGTTTCATGATCCATGATATATACATAATATATTATAGTGGGGTTTTTAGCTTTATGCTTTCCCAGTAAAAAAATCTGTGTTATGTGTGATTGATCTTTGTTCTTGATATTGCAATTAGCGATCGTGTTTTAAATTCCGCATGATTTTCATAGAAGCGATTCTTTATTTAACAGTGGCATATAATTGTTATCAGGAGAATCTAGGCAATACATAATTTTATAAAATTTCTACATGGTATTGGAGCACATAAGATTTCAATTTTGAAGCAGGAGCTGAGTTTGTTGGTGGACAGAATTCAAATTTGCAGAAAGATTTTCTTGGTGCTACAGTTGAGTAAACATCGAAAATGATTTCAATGGCTTGCGGCTAGAGTATGCAATTGAGCGTAGCTCGAACTACATTTCATAGAAGTACAGGATGGGGGCGGTGATTGAAGATAATGTATTGAAGGAATTCATCAACAATGATGTTCCTAATCCCACTTTGACAGATGCTGCATTACTTGATGCATGGTAAAGGAAAGTGGCAAAGGTGAGGAGGATTCTATTGGAAGGTGTATGAGACTACATTTTCTCAAGCCTTCATGGGAAAGCCACACCATATACTATGTGGAAGGCTTTTACGGATATTTTCCAAAGCAGCAACGACCATAGGAAATTGGCGCTCAAAGATAAACTCAGGAAGATCAAGATGGAAAAGGGTGAAAAAATTCCAAAGTATCTCACAAAGTTTGTCCAATGTCAGGATGAACTGGGGAGTGTGGGAATAAATATTTCTGATGATGATTTGGTGAGCTTGGCTCTCTTGGGACTTCCTAAGAGTTGGCACAGTTATGAAGACCCTGTCAACAGACAGGAAAAACTGCCGGATTGGGAACGATTGTTGTCGGATCTAGTGCAGGAGGAGTTCAAGCAGAGCACCAGAGATGGCTCTTCATCAAAGCATGATGATGAAGATGATTTTTCTTTGGCTTCTAAGGTAAGGAAAGGGAAGGGGAAGAAATTCCATTCAAAATCCTAGTCTAAAGGTAAGAAGCTGGATTTGTCTAAGGTGAAGCGTTTTCACTGTCACGAACATGGGCATCTCTCTACTAACTATGTGCAGAAGAAGAAGAACAAGAAGGTTGCTGGAGCTGCAGCTGGTGAGGCCCTTTCCTCAAAATTTAAACTTGACTTCTCCTTGATCGCATGCATGGTGTCAAGTGCATTGGGATCGATGTGGTATTTGGATAGTGGCACTTCCTTCCACATGACGAGAGATAAGGATCTTTTCAGTGACTTGGAGGAGAAATATCTCCAAATGCATATAGAGATGGGCGACGATGGATGATACAGTGCGACTGGAATTGGTACCATTACCTTTGAGAGGGATTTAGGTAAACCATTTCAATTGAAAGATTTTATGCATGTTCCAGGTCTGAAGAAAACTTGGTCTCAGTTGCAATGTTGGAGGACAAAGGCTATGACGTTGTTTTCAGTGATGGAAAAGCTTTCTTGCGGCATAAAACAATGGGTCAAGCCAAGAGGATAGGGATTTGAGTTAAGAATCTCTACAAGCTAGAGGTAGATGGTTGTGCTGCCATGATGGGCAAGGCAAAAAAAGTGGTGAGCTGAGATGAGGGCAAATTATTGCACAGGCGATTGGGCCATCTTCATCATGGAGTCTTGAAAGTGATGCAGCAAATATCTACTAGACTTCCAATGGGAACACTTTCTCAGTTAGATCAGTGCAAGGGTTGCACCATGGAGAAGTATGTAAATTCCACCTTTCATGAAAAGGAGAAACACGCTTTAGTGATCCTGGAGAGAGTTCACAAAGATGTGTGTGGACCATTCTTGGTTTCTTCAACAACAAAACATAAGTATTATGATATTTTTGTTGATGAATTTTCTCGTAAATGCTGGGTCTTCTTCATGCAGAAGAAGGATTAAACATTCTTAAAGTTCTGTGAGTTGAAAGCATTGGCGGAGAAAGAGTTGGGGAAGCAAGTGAAGGCTCTGAGGAGCGATAATGGTGGAGAATACATCTCTAATGAATTCAAGAACTTCTGCAGCAAAGAAGGAATTCGAAGAGAACTCATAACACCTCATAACCCATAGAAAAATGGGGTTGTGGAGAGGAAGAACAGAACGATCGTGGGTGTAGCACGAGCGATGTTGCATGATCAAGGCCTACCAATGCATTTGTGGGCGGAAGCATGAAACACTACGATTTATGTGCAAAACTGTTGTCCTCATAGAGTACTTTGCATGAGTACACCTGAAGAAGTTTTCACTCGTAAGAAACTGGATGTTTCACACTTTAAGATTTTTGGCTCATATGTTTATGTGCATGTGACCAAGAACGCTAGGAAGAAGCTGGAGCTGACTGTTGAAGTTGGGATATTTTTGGGGTACACAGAAACACACCATAATTATCGTGTGTATTTACCTAATTGTAAGATGACAATTATGTGACGGGATATAAAATTTGATGAGGTGAAAGCCATGTGGTTGTTGCTTGAGAGGGAGCTAGACTTTCATGCGGAGGAGGAACTGTTAGTTCCAAAAGATGAGTCTCTAGATGTGGATTAGCCACATGAGGAGATTCAAGGAGGGGAGGAGTCCACTCACACAGAGCCAAAGATCTGAACTGGCAGAAGGTGTACCACAGAAGATGATAGGTTGAGACTTGATGCTATGGAGAAAGTAGGAGCCCCTACTTCACAGCGCAGACAAAGACAATCTCCTAACCGATTTACTAGATACATGTCTCTCATGAGAAAATGTATTGTGACTGAGCCATATTCCATTCACGAAGCAGTGCAAGAGCCCACATGGGTAGATGCAATGGTGGAGGAGTATGAATCCATTGTCAAAAACAATGCTTGGGAAATTGTTCCAAGGCCGGTTGATAAATCAGTGGTAGGTTCGAGATGGATCTACAAGGTAAAGCAAGCTGCTCATGAGAGTGTTGAGAAATACAAGGCCAGATTTGTGTCCTGGGGCTTCTCACAGATCGAGGGGATTTATTATGAATAAGCTTTGCACCTATCGCAAGGTATTCTTCCATAAGGACCATCCTTGCTCTCTCAGCACAGATGGGTTGGTGCATTCATCAGATGGATGTGAATATTGTGTTTCTCAATGGGATCATTGAGGAAGAGGTGTACATATAGCATCCTGAAGGATTTGAGATCTTCAGCAATGAGTCACATGTGTGCCGACTCAAAAAAGTGCTGTATGGGCTGAAGCAAGCACCCCATACTTGGTACACTCAGATAGACAACTATTTCACCAGACTGGGCTTCACCAAATATGAGGCGGATGCAAACTTATACCAAATTGTGGTGGAGGTTAATATTTTAATCATTGTTCTTTATGTTGATGATTTAATACTAACTGGTGATGAGAAGCTGATACACTCATGCAAGGAGGACCTTGCAAAGGAGATCGAGATGAAGTATATGGGCGTCCTTCATTATTTTCTTGGATTGGAAATATGGTAGCGAGATGGTGAAATTTTTGTATCTCAAGGAAAGTATGCAAGGGAGATACTAGGAAATTTTCACATGGAGGGCTGTAAACCCATGGATACTCCTCTTCTAGGAAACTGGAGGAAAGAGGACACTACATCTGGAGAGGTAGTGGATGCTACTGTCTATTGACAGTTAGTGGGTTTGCTAATGTATCTAGTGAACACAAGACCAGACATTTGATATGCGGTTAACCAACTAAGTCAAGCGATGGTTAAGCCTACCAAGCTCTTTTCGAAGGCAGGCAAGCATGTCCTGAGATACCTGAGGGGCACATGTGAGTATGGCTTATGGTACAGATAGAAGGATGAGGTGAAGTTGCATGGCTTCACGGATGCAGATTGGGCAGGAAATCCAACGGACAGAAAGAGTACATCAGGGGGGATGTTTAGTATCGGATCTACAACTGTTTCTTGGTACAACAAGAAGCAAAGATCCGTGGCACTCAGTTCAGCGGAAGCGGAATACGTGGCAGCGAGTCAAGCTGCATGTGAGGCTATCTGGATGAGAAAGATCTTGGTTGGTTTGTATGGTTCTCATTTAGATCCGACAATGATTCATTGTGATAATCAGAGTTTCATTAAACTCTCGATTAATCCTATGTTTCATGATAGATATAAGCATATAGATATCCGCTATCATCATATCAAAGATTGTGTACAACAGAAGATCATGTTGCTTCAGTACATTCCTATGGAAGATTAGGATGCAGATATTTTGATGAAGGCGCTCACCAGGAGAAAATTCGAATACCATAGAGACAGAATTAGGCTGAACAATCCCTTTCTTGTTGAGAGGGAGTGTTGAGATTAAACAAGAATATCCTAGTGAAAATTATGCACCTACACTAGGATGGCGCCTCAGGCTATTTTTAGGTGGAGGTATATTTATATATGCATGAGAAAATTATATTTATAGATGGTTGAGAATATTATATTTATAGATGTATGTGCGAGTTCTGTTTATAGATAGCATGTCTATTTTTAGATGCATGTTGACTATTATTATCCCTTAATAATAGTTGGACAATAAACAATAATTTATTCTCAATGAGCACTTGGAAATAGTTAACTGAAGTGGAAAATCAGTTAGCTATAGGAAATTCGAGTTCAAAGTTTGGTTGGTGGGACATGCAAGTGGACCTAGTTGTAACTAAGTGATTCGAAGTTGTAACAAAGTTGGATGTGTAGTTATGTGAGTTGTAAAGTAGTTTAACTCAGTTGTGCTAGTTGTAACTGAAGATACAATAGTGAGAGATTGGTGAAATAATTATTAATTAATACACAATCAATGGTCTCACATGCAACTGAATATTTACTACTGTTAACTACATGCATGTCAGATCCAGTGGAGACCTAGTTGAGATGTAGGTGAAATGGACAGTTTGACTATCAGGTGTGACATTAGTGGGTGCACTCATGCAACCACACAAACATTGGATGTGCCCATGAGGATTGCGTAGTTAAGGAAAGCATGATTCCATTCATTCAGGGATTGCTATAAGCTAGTATTGCGCAGTGGAGGCAGCCTATCTGGAGGTAGTAAATTGGCACATGAATTTGCCAATTTTTGTATGACAGTGTGAGACAATTGTATATTGTACTGAGAGCTCTTGGATTAGAGTTTTGTATGAGATTGTTTCATGATCCATGATATATACATAACCTATGATAGCGAGGTTTTTAGCTTTATTATTTCCCAGTAAAAACATCTATTTTATCTATGATTGATCTTTGTTTTTGATATTGCAATTGGCAATCGTGTTTTAAATTCTGCAAGGTTTTTGTAAAAGTGATTCTGTATTTAACAGTGGCATATAATTGTTAGATTAAAAGAATCCAGGAAATACATAATTGTATTAAAATTTCTACATGACAAAAGCAGATGCACTTTTTTCGTTTATTTTTAAAAAACAGAGGATGCTTCCATAATTTCCGGAAACATCATAATAAAAGAAAAACAGACAGAAATAGGAATATAACAGACTATCCAAAAGGCTAAAACAGGCGCTATCGGAAATTTCGGTATCGACCAATTTTTTTTTTGAATTTTTTAAAGTCTAATCCTAAAAACAAAAATAAAATAAAATGGACTCATGAATTAGCAAATAACTGTGCTAACACATCCATTGGTGCAATGGTGTACCCATGAAACACGTTACCTTGAGAGGTTTTTCCTAGAGTAAATAAAGAATGCGCAAGAGTGAAAGGTCGGGTAATAGATCCTGGGAGATTAAAAGGTATCCATCGAAAAAATATCTTTCAACTGACCAATGAAATTCAAGCCCGGGGGTTAGGAAAGTGTGCATATGTGAAGAGGTTAGGGTAACGGGCCTGAGAGATGGATATGTCTCTGAAAAAAAATGGCCCATCAATTGAATGTGGATATGGATGTATAGGTGAGTAGTTAGAACAAATGTTGGGGTTGACACACACACACATCTATATAGTTAGATGTAAGGACCCACCATGAATGGGTCGAAAAATTATATACCTACGACATGTGGTGGTAGGAGGCTAACTAGGCCAACATGTGGCTACCATGTGGCGGAAGGATGATGAGGTAGTGAGAAATTTTTAAGATCTATAACTTGTGATATAGATATTGGATCGAGGTACATTTCTCTATCATCAGAAATGTCTTGGCGAGATGAACACATTGGTGATCTTCATGATTGAGTTCCAAAGACAAAAAAAAAGAAGGAATTTTAAACATCCCATCTGTCTAACTATACAAGGGAGTTTAGATTAGCAATCGAACACTTTTTTTTCCAAGGTAAGGCAGGGTGTTTACAGGCGGTTTCCATTTTTCCATCAATACAAAATCAAAACTTTCAAGTTTAAGGATCCTTCACCTTTCTTCCTCCTGCATGAGTATACCTACCTACTCATCAAAAGTGGGAGTCCTCTCCCTTGCTGTAAGACCTATGATGAAGATATGATACTCATCTAGCATTCCATTTTAAGTTATAATGACAAGTCAGTGCTAGATACTTCTTCACCTATATCTCCAAGTTTATCTTTGAAGTCCTTAATTATTGAAATAAAATTACCGATACTTCCATTTTCTTCCATTTTAATAGAAAAAAGCTTACTCTTCAGGGACATGAGTCAATTTTTATTCTTTGATTCATACAAATCCTTGAGCGTTGTCCTAGTATCATTCAATGTCTCAAAATGTTTGATATGCAATATAATGTTCTTTTTTTACAGGCATTATCATTAACACTTTTGCCTTAGTCTCTTATTTCTCCCAATCTTGAATTGATGCAACTGCCTCTCGCTTCACTTCATCACCACTTGCTATCAACCAAACATTGTATTCTTCCATCAATGTCTGCATTTTAATATTCCAACTCACGTAATTGGCACCATCCAACTTGGTTGCTTCATTTAGGTGTTATTTTTCTAGAGGATTAGCCATCTCAAAAAATATGTTTATCCAAATTTCAAATTAGTCGTTTTATGCTCACTTACAATGACTAGCTATTTAAGAATATGCATAAACAATTTAGAAAAAATTCAAGTAGCATCAAACGAGGTTTACACAGTTTCATAGTAGATCATTTCCTAGCAAATTTATACAACAACTTAATGCAACAACTTTGTTTCATAATCAAACTTTGGCGAATTATTTTAATTTTGTCATGTTTATTCCATGCCAACCTCTGTACAACAACTTTATATATAACTCCTTATCTATATAAATAACTTTGAGTTATAAGGAAAACACTTTGGAGATGCATGAGACTGACGGATTCATTCAACCACATAGAGAGTATGTCATGGTTGGGCAAGATCATATTTTCCTGTGGCTATGTAGTTGGTACCACAATATCCACTTTTAGTGAAAATGTTGTTCTCAAATTCAACACAACCTTATGTACTGATTATTTCCTTAAAGATTTATTTTACTTACTTGTAAGGTTACAGTGGTAGCTATATTTTAAATGACGGCTAGAATACTCAAATTGTAGCTCTTTGTGGATGGATTGAGCCCCTTATGAAAGCAATGCCACGTACTAGATGTTGATTTTCTTTCTAATCGATGTGAATTCGGTGCACATAACACACATAGTCAATTCCTCAAAACCATAAAGAAAGAAATACGTCTTAGCTGGAATGCATCCAGGAAAAATCATAATGTGACAACCCCATTTGGCACCCGATCATTTTCTCAATTATGGTAGGCATTGCAAAATATATCGGGAATTCCAGAGTTGAAGGGGGATAATTTCTCGGGAATTCTTTTGCTTTGTCATAGCCAAAGAGGCTGACAGCTAAGCAATAACCAAATAATGGTGATGTGACCATACAGGGGGTATCCCATTAGTGGCTGGAAGCATGCAGTGGTGAGATGACCCCCACTGCAATAAGAAATTAAATAAACAAAAAAATATATGGAGAGAGAGAATGGTGTTGACCAACGTGATTGGCCTACAAGATTCAGGCCAGACTCGGAAACAACAACTTGGGATTGGGATGTGGAATCAAAAAATTATAGACAGATTAATACAAGGCTAGGATGCTCCCAAGGGTGATGGGGCATGTTATCACATGGTAAAATTGTCATCAATTCGGCTCTTATATGATATAATTTTCATTTGGATTAAGTTGTGAAATTAGTTTCATTTTTGCCAATTTTGGCTAAATTCGCGAATTTGGATTGGTTTTGGCACCTTTCCCTTTTCATCAAAATTTATAAAAAATTATTAGACCTTACGGCTAATCTCCAGACCAAGCACCAACAAAAGATGAAGTGAGGGGTTTTATCAATAGTCTTTTTGTAAATTTATATAAAAAAAAAGTGAGCTCTAGGGACTAATTTCCAACAGCAAGGTTATTATACTTTTTTCATCAAAAGTATAGCCTGAGGGCTAATATTTGAGGGCAAACCATAGGACCAAGACCGAGTGCCAAATCCAAGTCATAAGTCGAGGTTTCCAGCACATAAGCGCCAAACACCGAAGCAGATTTCACAAGAGGGATGAGCGTATTTCTCATATCGAATACACCATGTATACACTAGCATATATAAAAACCTTAACATCCATCTCCTGGGTGCATGTGGGATAAGTCCCCACGACGAGAAAAAAAAGGTCTAGTTTTTAGGTGTCGACCGTAGGCCATAGTCCAAGGACTATGTAGATGTTAGGAATTCGCCACCAACCACTCGATCAATTAGTTTACCAGATCAATGGTCCACAATATTTTTCGCACCCCCTCTATCCATCCGACCTTTACCGGCAGTGGGTCTGAAAAGGTGGTTTCATTCCCATCGGACCCACCTAAAATGTGAGCCCCTCATATTTTCACACACCCCCTTGGGAACCTCTTACCACTGCTACCACCCCCCCCCCCCAAAACCAACCCACTTTACCACTCTCCTTCCCGCACGCGATTGGTGTTAAATCCTTCCCTGCATTTCCAGAGGGAAAGTTAAAGATTATTTCCAAATTTTGAGGCATGAAATCAACAAACCAAAGATCAGAACCTCAACCTTGAAGCACATTCCAGAAAAAAATTCAGCAGTCAAAATCTTAACATTTACACAATTGGCCACACAACAATTTAGAGTGGTTGCAAGAAATTTGGGTGACAGTTTAATGATTTCAACAACAATCAAAGTATGAGGTGGAAATATTTGAAGTCAGAGACAACTTAAGAAGATCATTCATCCAGAAGAAACCTCCAGGAATTTAATGGTCAGTTAGAGCGAATCCATGACATGTGGTAGAGTAGCCAAAGCAAGCACCACATCAGCTCCAACATTCCAAATTCCGAGGATAAACTTTAACAACCTGTAGCAATGAAAGATATCTGGCAGTTTTTTCCACATTTCTGGAAACTTGTTTTCTATTTTAGTATCTGGGTTAGATTTGTATCTGAGAATATAGGAGCAGTAGAAGTAAACATACTTCTAAGTAGTAGAAGTCAACTACTTATTCGAAGGAGAAGTATTCTACTTATTCGAAGACTTTTAATATTCTTGAACTTTCTCTGGATCAAATTTTCCAGATGTCAGCAACATGCTTCTTGTAGCTTAATTAGTCTAGGATGCTTCCTATTAGATTAGGATTTAGTTTTTAATTTGTATTAGGAGAGAAAGGCCCACGAGCCTCTTTTATATATATTAGTGTTGTTAGATTGAAAAAGGAGTTGGTGATCCTTTGAAAGGAGGCCTTTGGTACTGTATATTGAGACTTTCTTATCTCTTTGAAATTAATATATAAAATTTTCTTTTCTGGACCCGAGGTTCATTGTGGAATTATTGCTCAGTATGTGTTCCTGTCCTCAACATTCATGAATGTGTTTTTTTGCTGGTATACTCTGTAGTTTCATGAAGGAATTCATCCATTATAGATGCTCCTTTCATTATGATTATACCTATTATATATTTACAAATTACTAGTACATAATTCATCTCTTCTTGATGCTCTGTTATAGTGGTTTCACTTTTGTACTTTCTTCTAAAATGTGTTTAGAGATTCATACTTGATAGATGCCTCTTGTGCAGTGGGATTTCCTTTATTTAAAACTATCATTTCATTATCTTTATTAGCTAAACATATGCTTACCTTGCCTCATAATTTTAGAAAGAATCTAGCCAGTTATTAGTTGTAAGCCATTGAGATTCAAGTTTTGACTCCATTTCCCAATGGTTTCTTTTTAAAGCTTGTCCAACCAACCTTCTTAAATCCAACTCTGTTCATTTACATATCTGGCCACTGTGTTTAAATCAAAGCTGCTATTGTAGTGATCTTGGGTAGGAGACTTGCTGAGGGATCCCCCTTTGGTTGAAAGGGCCATATTTCAACCTAAATATTGGTCTGAAATGGTTACCTTGGCAAATACTTTGACACAACCCAAAGTAAATTCGTGTGTGATAACATCTTGGCACCGTTGTCGGGGAATCGCTTGATTTTTTTTTTCCCTGGGAAGAACGACATTGTCTTAGTTCTAAGGTCTAAAGAGCAGTAGAAACTTAGGCACATATTGGTTGATTTCCTGCTTTGGCGACTCCACACATCAGATAAGCAGTTTGAAGGTGATTCCATTGGAAAAAGGATCCAGAAGAATCAAAACTCTATGGTGACTCCTCTGCTTGAAGATCAGTAGCTTCAAAAGGTTCTTGGTGACTTCACTGTTTCCAAGATGAGTTCTACTATAAGAATAAATCCCAGGTATGCTCCTATGGATCGGTCTCACATCTATGGTTTTCCAAATCCTATGTCTCGTGTTGATTGGTCAACCTATATTCCCATGTTCGAAGATGAAAATAAATATGATGTTTTTCTGCATTTGGTTAAATTCCATATACATGTATGTAGACTGAGGGTTGAGTTTCCTAAAGATTGTCTCATGAAAATGTTTATGGCTACCCTAGAAGACAAAGCTAGAGTATGGTATGAAGGGTTGAAATCAGGAAGCTTGTGTTCTCTTAAAGATTTCCATAGAATACTTTTTGAAAATTATGGGAAGTCTCATCCTTTATCATATTTGTTTCAAGACTGTTGCAATCTTTGGAAATGTTTCATTCAATATATTAAAAGTATTGATAATGATGTAGAATGTGTGGAATATGAGAATATATTAGAGGCACTTTATGAATTTTCCTCTCAGGCTAGTTTTCTTGAAGCTCAAGAAGTCACATCCTTAGTTGAAGATGAAATTAATCAAGAGCTTGATGATGATATTCATGTTTTTTATCATAAGATAAATGAAGATATGTAGTAGATTTGTAAGCTTGTAAGTGATCAAAACTGCCCATCAAATTATGTTTCAAACCTCTTATTTCCTGCGTATGTGTCTCAAAAAAGGGTTTGTGAGGACCACGTCTCTGAAAACACATGCAAAGAGATATAAATTATTGAACAAGTACATGAAATAGAGTATCAAGAAATCTACAGTTCAACTCATGATATTTCTCAAACAGAGACACAAGAGAGTGATGAAAATTATGGAACACACGCTAAGTCAAGAATGTTTTCTTTTCAAGAGACTGTTCAAGAAATCAGTGAGTCTATTGATAATGATATTGGAATTGAAAACATAGAAGAAGGGAAAAAAAATTAGAAATGAAGCTTGTCTTCCTGGTTTGGTCCATCAAGAAAAAGTGAATTTGCATGTCTTTCATGATCCTTTGGTTAACTTGTTGCAGTCATTAGTGAAGACGAAGTCTATTTTGTTTATAAGTTCAGATTATGGATTCAATTTTTATTTTGAGTTGCCACTAGATGATCTATTTCTGATTTTACTCAAGCACAGTCGAGGAGCCCAGGTGTTAGATCAACTCTTTGACTGGATTTATTGGCAGTTTCATATTACTTGAATCAGGCATGTAGTTTTCAGTTGTTAGAGTAGGTTTCCATGTACAAAAATAAGCTCATAGGAATGAGCAAGTTTGATTTCCAGTTCTCAGTTTCATTATCAATTTGTACAGTTGTTGTTTTCAGTTTGGAATTTTGTCTTTAGTTAAAGAGAAGGTTACAGGTTAGCATTACATGGCCGAAGGAAAGTATGTCAAAGCTTCAGGATTAGTCCAAATGGTTAGGCACTGGAACTACCAATTTGAGGTTCTTTGCTTCCCCACTGTAAATTCCTAAAATTTAGCTTTTAGCTAAATGGAATATTATAGATTATTTTGTCACTAGGTAGGTGGATAAATGGGTGGGGAGGCCCATAAATCTCCTTAGCAGAAATAAAAAAACTTCAAGTGTGAAAGGAGACCTTCTAAGCAGCTAAATAAAGAACCTTTGAACAGGGGTGGGATCATGTTGAATAGGTCAAATTTGACCAAGTCAACAACGCTGTTATGGAGGAGTGGACATTAAATGAGGAATAACACAGTTTTGGAGGGAGATTGATTGCATGGAGGAAATGACCTAATTGAGTGGGGCCAAGGGAAAGGAAGCTCATAACTTATATAGGGAAGAGGATGAAAGCCATATTGGGTATGTTTTTGGATTATTATTTTGTATGTGGTCTGTTTAGACTTCTTGCATTCTTCAGCTGTTTAGTTGAGATTGCTGTGTTGTTTAGCACTGGGTGTTCCCGAGCGGGAATCCCACCTCTTTCCTTGAGAGGCCTCTTGGAAGAGTATTGCATTTCATTTCCACATTCAGGCTTAAGGCCAAGCTACAAATTTCTTCATCAACGCAGTTTCTGTAGGATATTATGCTGTGTTTCAGGGTGCAACAATGGAGAATTAGATCGGGTGTATTCAGAGCTAGTTTTGCTGTGGATGAAGATTTCCATCCATTGGAAGGCCTGTAAAGAAGCCCCTTGAGATTTATTGACACATTTAGTAGTAGACTAAGGAGAATTTATCCCCTACAACGCAATTTCATCCCAGATCTGCGTTATTTTAGGGAGGAGTTGCAGGGGTAGTTGCAGTGGTTATTTTGGGAGGTGATTTCTTTAGTAGAGGAGCCATTCTTTCATCCAGAGGATATATTTGAGAAGAGCTGTAGGTTTCTACATCAGCTTCAGCCATATCTTCTCATTTCTTTCGTTGCAACATATCTTCAGCCCTAGGGCTGCAGCTTACATTGGCACATTGTGTGCATTGTCCGGAAACCCTCTTGGGTTGTCTTGGAAAGATGATCTAGTGCCCAGATCTATATGTATAGACTCTATTGGGGCCTATATCAGTATTTTTATATCATTGTATCATCTCTAGCTATATTTTTACCCAATATGACTACGCTGTAGCAGTTCTCCGACATTTTTTATAGCAGCAACATCTCGCTTTTGAGAGTGTTTATGTATTGGAGGCTTGTGTGATCACATTCTATGGTTGGTGTTTCATTTTTTTGTACTTATTTGCTGCATATATGATTATTAATATGGATTTATATTGGTCTAATGATTTCATGTGTTAAATAATTGCTGTTGCTTTCATCTTATGAGCTATATTTCTTCTTTTCCCATTTGGGAATATTACAATGGTATCAGAGCATAATCTTGGCTCAGTCTGTGCATTCATCCAATATATCACCATAAGGAGAAGCTTCTCACAAGAAGAGGAGATGTTCAGAAAAAACAAAAACAAAACTCCATTATTTGGAGGAAGGGAGGAAGAGGGGCTCTCAAAGCTTATTTTTCAAACTATGCAGGGCATTCATGAAGATATTAAGAAGATGAGAAGGGAGGAGTGTAGAGAATCTCCAAGGGGGTTTGAATATGAAGCAAACCCTAGATTTTTACATGATGGGTGTGAGCATGCATCCACAAATTATGATCCACAACACATTTTTATGCCCAGATCTAATGCAAGAGAGATGGACGAAGAAATGCACCAAAGGAGGAGACTTTGAGTGACTATCTTCAGGAGTATGAATCTCAATCTTGGAGATTCAAGGAGCACTTCGACTTCCAAGTTTTTTTCCAACTCAAGGAGGAAAGAAGACCCAACAATCACAACAGAAGCAGAGGAGGTAGATTATTTCTGCCAAGTTTTGATGGGTCCTCCACATGCACAGGCAAGGAATGGATCAATCAGTTAGACTCATATTTGCATCTACATCAAGTTTCAGAAAAGGAAGCCCTTAGGATAGCAGCGCTGCATCTTGAAGGTAAGGCTCATGCTTGGTGGTTTTATGAATCTTCTTCATTTAATCATGCAAATATAACTACTTATGCAAGATTCACTAAGAGATTAGTGAGGAGGTTTGATGTAAAAAAATCTGAAACATCTTTGATTGAGCTTGCAAAACATAAAAATTCAAAACCTTTGCATGAGTTGGAAAGATCTATTGCACCAAATCCACTTCATATTTATATTGAGGGAAATAAAAACTTGTATGATACCTTGCCAAGGGCAAGATCCCCATTGCATGAAGAAATTTCTTCTCAAAAGGAAGACATGGAGATTCCTCCTTCAAGGGAAGACCAAGATCTAGGGTCTCTCATTATTGATGAGGCATTCTCAACTATTAATGAGGAGGAAGAACGGAAAATAAGTAACAATGCTGTTACTTCAGAAGAAGAACCATCACCCCATGGGGATGGGCATGAAGCTATTGCTTCAAGTGGAGGGGATTTTTCATCTTTGCAAAAGGTTCCCAAGGAGCACCATGTGACAGTAGTAATGGGCAGTAGCACCTTCATCCAAGGAGGAGAAGAAAAGATGGATCAACATCAAAGGATGGGGAGCATGCACCCTTATTTATCTCAAAGGGTTTATATACAGAAGGAGGATACTGATTTATGCAGTGAAGGGAGGGACAAATCAGTCCACTCATCTATACAGTCTACTTTAGGTTTTGATGTCTCTTTTCATGGAGGCATTCCACCAGGGAGACCCCCTGATTGGAAGGTGAATAAAGAGTTCTTCCAACATGGTGTATCATTGTCATATTTGGCTAGGGAAGGAGCCTTGGGAGGAGCTAGAACAACGCATAGAACCTTTGATGGGTTCAAATGAGGGGTGAAAATTTTTCTGACTTGGACGTTGCCATCTCCCACTCAACTATTTATGCTGAAAAATGATTTAGAAATCTATGATGTCATGAGCATGGTGTCAAATGGCCACTCCGTAGCTTTGGAACAGAAAATTATACTTCCACACATGAGGAGTATTTTTGAATATGGCAAGAGGTTATTAGCACTCTTGCATGCATTGGAAAAACCATGGAAGTTTTGGAGGAGAGATACCTTTCAAGGGGAGGTTGATCTCCATGGACTTCAATATTGTCCTAGGCAAGATCAGCTGCAAAGGAGGCAACAAAAGTGGGGTAAAACTACTCCAACATGTGGCTTTGGCATTGAGCATGTCAAAGAGGAGAATTATGATGTGACAGGAGCTTCATTTCAGATTTCTACAACACCGTCATTGTTGGGGAGCCTAGATCCATATTGGGAGTCCCAAATATTGGTGGAGTATTCCAAGAACCTCTTCACATGTAAGGTTATTAATGGGCAAGTGGTAGAGGAGAGGTATAGAGTAGCTGATGGAGTCATTTATTTTCATGATGAGATCTACTTGACTAGAGACTCAAAGCTCAAGGATGAACTACTACATGCAGCCTATGATACCTTGCTTTCCAATCCCACTGATTTCATTAGAACATACCATATTATCTCGGAAGGATTCATGTGGGAAGGCTTCAAAGAGGATATGCACTATCACATGAAGAAGTGCATATATTATTTGCAGGTTGAGGAGAGACATAGCTCTTGGGAAGAGTTATCATTACCACCTCCTTATTCATTGGTTGTGAGAGGGATCTTATCCATGAGCTACCTCAATATCTTGAACCAAGTGTATGGTAAGGATTGTATTTCTGAGCATCATGATATACTTACTATATACTTGCACTTTCTTACCACTCATGTGCAGGGCATTGCTCCAAGAGGGGGCACTCTTTATTATTGGCTTCATGAACTATTTGGAATCATGAGCAGTGATGATGATCACTCCCTAGGAGATTTTGGGGAGATGATGTATTCTTCATGGTGTGCTCTATTGACACCAAACATCATACACCTTCTCCAAGAGTGTGAGGAGAATGGGGCAGCAAACAAGTGGTGGGGGAAACACTTGTTATATCATATTCTATGGCAGTTAGGAATAAAAATGCGCTAGTTGCACATGAGGGACCATTTTCCTTCTCCCTTACTACACATGGAAGCTAGCATGACTTTGATTATGATTCCATATGATGATGATGTGCTTATCTTTGTTGGAAATATGATTGAAGGAAGGGAACATTGGATGGATGTGTCCATGGGGAATGAAACTTCCCACACATTTTATGCTTCATGCTTCAAGGGGAGCATGGGAGATGGTATGGCCATTACAGTATATCACTTACTTCTTTATGAGGTGGGCCATATGATTGTTTGGAGCACTTGGGACATGCCTCTCATGAACATGTGGGAGGAAATTTTCTATGAATTACCATGCTGGGAGGTGATTCATTTCATTTGGATGGTAACATGGAGATGGGAGTTTCTCATTGGGAATTAGATTCCCTATGCTTGACATCACTCCTACCTTGAAAAGGCCATTGAAAAACAAGAAGGTTTCCATATAGATCTTCCACTTTCTCATGATAAGGGCCATTTGGTTTGTCCATCAAAGTCCAACTTGCACATTTGGGAGGAACCATTGGGAGACATAATTATTGTAGAAAATCTGAAGCAATGGTGGGGCCTATTGATGAGGAGGCCACAAGAGGAGGAGGGGAAGAATTTTTCTCCACCTTTACAGTTGCTTGAGGACAAGCAACATTTTGGAGGGGAGGACTGTAATATTCCTAAAATTTAGCATTTAGCTAAATGGAATATTATAGATTATTTTGTCACTAGGTAGGTGGATAAATGGGTGGGGAGGCCCATAAATCTCCTTAGAAGTAATAAAAAAAATTGAAGTGTGAAAGGAGACCTTATAAGCAGCTAAATAAAGCACCTTTGAGTATGAACAGGGGTGGGATCATGTTGAACAGGTCAACTTTGACCAAGTCAACAATGCTGTTATGGAGGAGTGGACATTAAATGAGGAATAACACAGTTTTGGAGGGAGCTTGATTGCATGGAGTAAATTACCTAATTGAGTGAGGCCAAGGGCAAGGAAGCTCATAACTTATATAATGAAGAGGATGGTAGCCATATTGGGTATGTTTTTGGATTATTATTTTGTATGTGGTCTATTTATACTTCTTGCATTCTTCAACTGTTTAGTTGAGATTGCTGTGTTGTTTAGCACTGGGTGTTCCCAAGCGGGAATCCCACCTCTTTCCTTAAGAGGCCTCTTGGAAGAGTATTGAATTTAATTTCCACATTCATGCTTAAGGCCAAGCTACAACTTTCTTCATTAGCATAGTTTCTGCAGGATATTGTGCTGTGTTGCAGGGTGCAGCAGTGGAGAATTAGATCGGGTGTCTTCAGAGCTAGTTTTGCAGTGGAGGAAGATTTCCATCGATTGGAAGGCCTGTAAAGAAGCCCCTTGAGCTTTATTGACACATTTAGCAGTAGGATAAGGATAATTTATCCCCTACAACGTAGTTTTATCCTAGATCTACCTTATTTTAGGGAGGAGTTGCAGGGGTAGTTGCAGTGGTTGTTTTGGGAGGTGATTTCTTCAGTAGAGGAGCCATTCTTTCATTTGAAGGATCTATTAGAGAAGAGATATAGGTTTATACATCAGCTTCAGCCATACCTTCTCATTTCTGTTGTTGCAGCATATCTTCAACCCTAGGGCTGCAGCTTACATTGGCACATTGTGTGCATTTTCTGAAAACCCACTTGGATTGTCTTGGAAAGCTGATCTAGTGCCTAGATCTATATGTCTAGACTCTATTGGGGCCTATATCAATATTTTTATATCATTGTATCATCTCTAGCTGTATTTATACCCAATATGACTGCGTTTTAGCAGTTCTCTGACATTTTTTTATAGCAGCAACATCTCACTTTTGAGAGTGTTTATGTATTGGAGGCTTGTGTGATCACATTCTATGATTGGTGTCTCATTGTTTTGTACATATTTGCTGCATATATGATCAATAATATGGATTTATATTGGTATCATGATTTTATGTGTTAAATACTTGTTGTTTCTTTCATCTTATGAGCTATATTGCTGCTTTTCCCATTTGGGAATATTACACCCATCGGGGGGACATCATCCCCAGTTGGAGCCATTGTTATCACATGGTAAAATTGTCATCAATTTGGCTCTTATATGATATAGTTTTCATTTGGATTAAGTTGTGAAATTGGTTTCATTTTTCCAATTTTGGCTAAATTCGCCAATTTGGATTGGTTTTGGCACCTTGTCCTTTTTATCAAAATTTATAAAACTTTATTAGCCCTTAGGGCTAATCTCCAGACCAAGCACCAACAAAAGATGAAATGATGTGTTTTATCAACAGTCTTATTGTAATTTTATATATAAAAAAGTGAGCTCTCGGGTCTACTTTCCAATAGTAGGGTTATTTTACTTTTTTCATCAAAATAATAGCCCGAGGGATAATCTTTGAGGGCCAAGCACAACACCAAAACCAAGCACCAAATCCAAGTCACAAGTCGAGGGGTCTAGCCCACAAGCGCCAAGAACCGAAGCAGAGTTCACAAGAGGGATGAGTGCATTGCTCATATTGAATACACTATGTATACACTGGCGTATATAAACAACTTAACATCCATCTCTTGGGAGCATGTGGGATAAGTCCCCATGACGAAAAAAAATAAAAATAAAAAGGCCGAGTTTTTATGTTTTGACCATATGCCATAAGTCAACAAACTTCTAAGCCAAGTAGAAGTCTTCCACTTATTTTAAGACTCTCAATATTCTTCAACTGTCTCCAGATCGGATCTTCTAGATGTCAGCAACATGCTTCTTGTAGCTTAATTAGTCTAGAATGTATTTAGGTGGACCAAACTCATAGAGCTCTCATGTAACAACTGTTAGGCCTAATGTTATATTAGGATTTAGTTTTCAATTTGTATTAGGAGAGCAAGAAATGCGAGCCTCTTTTACATATATTAGTGTTGTTAGATTGAAAAAGGAGTTGGGGATCCTTTGAAAGGAGGCCTTTGGTACTGTATATTGGGACTTTCTTATCTCTTTGAAGTTAATATATACAATTTTCTTTTCTGGACCTAAGGTTCATTATGGAATTATTGTTTAGTATGTGTTTCTATCCTCAACATTCATGACTGTGTTTTTCTGCTGGTATACTCTATAGTTTAGTGAAGGAATTCATCCATTATAGATGCTCTGTTCTAGTGGTTTCCCTTTTGTACTTTATTCTAAAACCTTTTTAAGAGATTCATCCTCGATATATTCCACTTGTGCAGTGGGCTTTCCTTTATTTCAATCTATCATTTCATTATCTTTATTAGCTAAACATATGCTTACCTTACCTCTGAATTTTAGAAAGAATCTAGCCAGCTATTAGCTGTAAGACATTGGGATTCAAGTTTGGACTCCATTGCCCAATGGTTTATTTTTAAATCTTTTCCAACCAACCTTCTTAAATCCAAATCTGTTCATTTACATATATGTCCACTATGTTTAAATCCAAGCTTCTATTGTAGAGATCTTGGGTAGAAGACTTGCTGAGGGCGCCCCCTCTGGTTGAAAGAGTCAGCTTTCAGCCTAAATATTGGTCTGAAAGGGTTACCTTGGAAATAATTTGACACAACCCAAAGTAAATTCTTGAGTGATAACATGGCAGAGCCTACAATACAAGAGGTCAGTTCAGCTCAAACCCTCCTCCTCCCGTTGTTGTAATATAATCATTGTAAACATTGAATGTTGTTCATTTTTCAGCCTATCTTTCAGATACTACTCGTGTTTGAATTTCTCAAGTGTCCCTTATTTTTAAGTCATATATGATCGTGAAAAATGGATGTTGTTTAGATGAAAACTCTTCATTTATTTATTTATTGAATACATGAGAAATGCTAGTGTTGAATTCAATGAAAAGAAGAATTAGTGTTATAATAAACTATGGAGAAGTAGAAGAGGATTGAATCCCCCTAGTCATGATAGTAAGTTCAATGTAGAATATGATTAGATTCCTCGCAGTCTCGAACTGGAGGGAACGATTTCAAGGATCTGTCCTCCTCCTCTTCACAAATATGGAGATTCTGAGTTATATTCCCTACATTTCCGGCACACTAGCTATCCATTCACAATTCAAAACTATTGGCGGTCGTGGAAGGCTCGAATTTTCGATTGCTATAAAGATCAATACACATGTTGTATGAAAAAAATTGAATCATGCATTATATTTGGGAGGGTTTCTCAATTTGTAAATGATGAATCCAATGCTGTATGTTTGATGAATGGGGGCATATAATGATTATTATCACTAGTGCAACTGCATTGTTGTTATTCCTGTTGATTTCAAGAAAGACTGAGAAGAAGTTGAAGCTTCCTGGGAACAACACTCATTTCCTATTGGAATGATGTGTTATGTGTAAGGAATTTCACCAAGTAAAACATGATGTTGTTGTCGGTGGTGCTATGTAACACAAAAATAAATGCTTTATTGCGTTATTTTTTCCCCATGATATAGTCCAGTGATTATAACAGGGTTATGGATGACACCATAAAGATTTTGACCTTTCTTCTTACCATGAGATGGGTGCTTTTCTCTAACACCTGGTCATGAAAAAAATACTGTGATTCTATGGATATGATTCATCAGTGAAGTTTAGACGTTCCACTTTTCCTACAACCCTACTATGCAGTTCCTTGATTAAAATAACTACATATGGGATTCAAACTTGTGGGTACACTTAAGAACTCTCAAAGCCCACAATAATGGTGTCATTGATTTACCCATACACCTTTCGGGAAGGTTGGTTTTGTCAGCTGGAAGGGATCACAATCCTCCAAGGAAGGAGACATTTATGCTATGGTTAAAGGAGAGGATGTAAAGGGGTTGGAGGGTGGAGGTTGCAGGCCTCTGGACCCCGTGTTTCATCCTTTAAAACCATCATTTGATTGAAGGACGGTGTTATCACAAAGTCAAACCTGATAGGATACTCATCAAACTAATCTTGTGCAACTATTTCAAACCAAGCTTTTGGTTGAGGCTTAGCCTCCTCAACCTGAGAGGGCTCTCTCAAGGGTTACTGATTTTGAATAAAATTGAAGATGGCTAACTCTATATGAGGCAAAAACATATAAATGGTATAACTAGTTGAAAATCACATTAGAAAGTATTCAATGGGCTATGGAGTCATGACAACTTCAAAAAAACCAAAACAATCTACCTAGCATGGAAGTCAAGGCATTCAGAGTTCAAGTCAAGGAATAAAACATGTAGAACAGTGAAACACATAGTCAGTTTATCTATGAAGGAAGTCAGGGCACCATTGATGAATTCTGAGTATCATAAATAAACACCACTGTAATGGAATATTGAAAAGGATGCCATCAAAGCAATAACATACAAGAACTCTTCATGAATCTTGAGTTGTCTAAGTAGAAACTCTGTATTAATCTGTAAACAGTCACATACAAAACACAATCTTTTTGCTAGTAAAATGTCCAACCCTGTGTATTTCAACCTCATAATCTTTATAGATCATTTACAATATAGGATTGTCTTATCCTTGACTAAAGACATCAAATTCATAGTGTTTGACACCTTTCCTAATCATGAAACGTGATATTTATTACAAATTGACAGCTAGAACCCTAATGAGCAGTCCTATTCCAAATAGGACTAAAACTCTTTAATTTCCTTCCGAACAACCTTATCTAGTCTTCATTACATCTTATGCCACTTTCTTGTCCATGAAGTCGAATTTGGATGACGATTCCAAATCTTGATGTGAACATGCTGTTGATGATGCTGTTCTCTTATGTTCTAGGAAACTGTCTCCTTCCTTTTAAGCTTTTGATACACTTTAACTGTCTGATACATTCTGACCCTTTATACACCATAACTTGGATGCTATCTGTTGTCTAAAATTAGAACATGTGCATATATCTGCTTCCTCTGCCAGCTGTTCAAAACTTTAGTTTCGAATTGTGTAAAAAACTAAAAACAAACATGCGCTACGAAAGCAGCACAGTGTCATAGCGCTTTTCGTAGTGTAGGGTTTTAGCTCCTTTCTTCAACATTTTTCAATCTTTTTCTTTCATGATAGCCTTTATCTTCACTTGACACATTCCCACAAGAGGTTTCAAAACCAAAGTCACAAAAATTCCTTCAAAATTTGCTATGAAAAATTATGAAATGATTGTTTTAGCAGTTTCGTAGCGCATTTCATCAAATTTGAACTATCTGCGCTACGAAACTGCTGTGTAAGCAGTTTTGTTGATTTTTTTTTTTTTTTTAAATTTGTGATAAGGGGATATTCAAACTTCAGGATAGTGATATTGTTTCAAAGCCTACAGAAAAATAACCCTGAAAATATATTCTTCATCAAATTTAACTTTCATTTTTCATCTGAGTTTGTCTTATATATTTGTTACTCTATTTCACTGATTTTTCAATTCTTCTTGACACTCTTTCAACTGTATCTGCAGATCTTCCACCTAGCTCTTTAGCTTTCTATTTCTAGTTCTTAAATGAGTGTTGATCACTCTCATAAACTTTGCTTCCTTAATAGATGGGACTATCCATGTGAAGAATTGTTCTTCACTGCTTGGGATTTCTGATCTAGAGACTATTTTACCTTCCCAAACAACTTTCATTATTTTCATTTTTCTTTCTCAATGATATGTTTTCTGGTTCTTTTCTTCAACCTAGCAATATCATGGTTTGCTGATATCAACTTCTCCTCCAGGTTTTGATTCTTTTTCATTTCTTCTTGTGCTGTGACTACTCTGTTTTCTACTTGCAATGCTACTAGCGAGGAGAGATCAATTACCTCTTCAGGAAATTTAGATGTTTCATAGGTTTCTTCAACTTCTGTGTTAAGTTCCTTGAGCCTTTTTTAATGTCTAGTCACAGGCTTCCTAGCTTGGAAAAAAAATGCCACGCTTTCACCTTTAAAATCCAACTTCTTTGTTGATTTTATCTTTTTCTGTTTGCTTTCATTTATTCCTATGAAATAAGCTTGTACTATGGGTGATTATTCTATGTCTATTGCATGCAATATATCATCCAAGTTTCCTTTCAACCTTAGGTTGTCACTTGAACCTGAAACTGCTGATTTTCCCTTTGTTGCTGTAGCTTGGCTCCTTGTTATTCTCTAAACTTCTTGCTTATCTTCTACTTGTTTTTGTTTAGTTTCTTTGCTACCATGTAACATTTGTTTTGTAGGTGAGGGAGTTTTTAGTGTCTTCTTTGCCTGGTTATTCACTTGTTTTCTGGGTTTCAATTTCACAAACCTCTTTGCCTTTATAACCATTGGTTGACTTGATTGTACTGGTGGTGAGAGATTTATTTTTTTTTTAGTGTTTTTAGCTGGGGTTAGAGCTTCCATATCAAAATCACTCATAAAAAAAAACGAGGACCAGTCCCTATTTATTTTCTGAAGCTCATTCAAAACTAACAATTTAATCAACCCATGGTGAAACAAGGATGTTTCACAGCCATCAGATTTCATCTGAACTTTGTCAGTCATTTTGGCAAGACTTCTATATAAGAAAAATGGTAAATCCAGTGATATCATACCTGTGAAATGTAACAGCAATTTGAAGTGATAAGTGTAGAATTTTTGGTACCTGCCATCACATGTGAATTATCTTTGGATATTGAACAACATTTTGGCATAGTTATCTTTGATACAATTTCCAGGAATTGCATTGTTTAGGTCCATGTTTGCATATTCTGTTTTCATATATATCTTGCATGCTTCCATATCAAACCTGAAGCCCTTAAACCAAGATTCCTGACCTCTTGGTATTTCTATTACCATAGCTATGATCTCAGGTGTGACTACTATGTTTAACATTCCGATCTTTGTGTTTGTTCCACTGAAATGAAGTGAAAATTCTTTGGACACCTGAATATTCCCACCTTGTAACTTTTCATAGAACTTCAAATAACCTGTCTTCCTGAAAGCATCCATTACTATTGAATCTTCAGCTAAAACCCTCATACTTTCATGTTCAAATCTCAAACAATGTCCTCCTCTGTGATTCTTTTTCTCTTCAACCATTCTTTTTTCGAAACATGTAGAACAACCTCGCTTGAGAAAATGGAACAGCCTCGCTTGAATCTGTATGAACAACCTCGCTTGATTGAGTATGATGATAAACTTGGTGTAGACCAACCACATGCTTAACTCTAATGTTTAGAGCTTTAACAGTTGAGTGGGGGCAAAAAACCAGAATAACTGAACTAGACAATTTTTTTGAATTTGAAATCCATTTTTACAACTGAATGAAACCCCTATCATGATGATGATGTATATGAAATGGATAAGTACTTTGGATATGACCTCTCACTGACTCACCATAACGTTACCTTATCATTTCTTAACGGATTTTTGACAAATCCTGGATTTCTTGACATGACATATAAGAATCCGCGCTTTCGTAGCGCACATAGTGTATTTTTCGCACTTTACGCTACGAAAGTAGCAACGCTTTCGTAGCGCAAAACCCATTTTTTGAACTAGCGGCACTACGAAATGGTGGATTCCTAGCTAATTGCAGAAATTTAGCCCGAAACTTAATTGAATGACCCTTAAATGAAAAATGTGAATATTTGACCATGGAATGGACCTCCAAAGACCTTATTTGAATTCAGATGATGAACATTAAACCTCTAAAAGATATGACCTACCCTTAAGCAAATCCTAAAATTACTCCTAAGACCCTATTTTGACCCATGATAAAAAACAAACTTGACACAATGATGTTTTGAAAAGTTTTGGGTGATAACAGATGGAGGTATTAGGCCTCTGGTGTAGTTAGTAGCTGGTGGACTACGGTGGTTGGGCCTCCAAATTTTTTTCTGAGCTAGAAGTTTTGGTCTCATCCTTTGAGCATTCCCCTCATACTTTAGAATCTAGCTCGAGGGTGATTGGGCCACAAGAAAGACTATTGTGCAACCCAATCTAAGGTTAGCTGGAGAGCCATGGTCCCTAGCTTAGTTATCTAGTATTCAACACGAGATAAGTATCCATCAACACTTGAATACTAGTGTTGTTGCATGCCTCAATCGAGTTGACTTTTGATAGCATGTTTAGGTGAATATGGATAGACTAGGTGTAACTATAGAGAATATGACATGCCGATAATATTTTCAATAGATGCTATGGGAAATCATACATATTAACAACTTAATAAATCAATGAGAATAACACATTCCAAAGGATTCATAGAAGACATAGATCCCCATTAACAGTAACACCAGATACATAAATTATGTTGACCTAGTCTCAATGTGATAAACAAATGAAATCTCAACTTGGCATTATAAATTAGGGATTACTCCATTATAAATCAATATTGACCATACCCTTTCATTTTGTTAGCACATTTTAGTGGGATTGATATACATTACTTTTATTAGTAAATATTGTTTTGAGTACACTAAAATCTACATGTTATTAATTATATTAAGTAGTTTAGAGTTATTCCAAACAAGGGATTATGATTTACACTTACACTACATAGTTTTTGAAATATTGTGAAATATGCATAAATCTTGTGAAATATGCTCAAACAATGGTATACAACACCATATTGAGGGGGAATTAAAATCAATAAATGAACCTAGGGTTATGTTGACATTTTTGAACCCGCCAACATTCAAGGGATCTCCCCGATATGAAGTCCCAATTAGAACTCACACTGTTAGGTGTAGAAGTCCCATCCGGAATACAACCCGGTTGCCGAAATAGTGGGTTTGAGTGGTATGCCTTGGCTACAATAACACATATAATGATGTATTCGTGACTTTGGTGGAACAAGTGTGTGACTCTGCAGAGGGTCAAGTGCAATGCATGAATGGTTCTAAAACGACAAGGGGAAAGTGAGTGATCCCCTTAGAAGCTTGTAATAGTACCCGAGTTGAAAGGAACAAACGAGCATAAAAGAAATCATAAGTTAGTCTGCAAAATAGTTCACAAGTTAACCATGATGTAAAAATACAACAACACACATTCAACAATATTTGTACTAATTCAAGAAAAATAGTTCATAAGCGTTAACATAAATGAAATAACATATATTGCAAACATAACAAGAATAGTCCTACTATATTCACAACATGCACATGAAAATATGTCAACTCTGAGATTTTATTTGTGTGAAAGTTCCAAGCATACATATACCATTGATGAACCACTAGCCCCAATAGTGGAACATGAAGCTAACACCTACTCCTCCAAAGAAATATACTTCCTCTATGCTACGAAGAAGCCAAGGCTCTCAAAAAAACTCCCAAGCTTTTGATCTCAAGCCAAAGACCTAGCGAAAATCCATTTACATGACCCATGAGGGTATATTTATAACAAAAGGGGTGAATATTCATCTCCCTTTGTGACTCTTTGAATCCCCTCATGACTATTTGACTTCCTACAACCATGTCCTTTGGATTTCATTACTAATGAATCTTCACATTCCATAATTTACACTTGGAATTTCACTAATTAATTACAAAAGAATATTACAATATTTCTCATACCCATATAAAATAAAATAGGGTAGAGTCAATGAGATAGCCTAATAAGAAAAAACATGTTAAGCTTAGGTTTTGGGAAACTCTAGCTCGACACCTACGCTTGTAGTTCTTCAGTCATATACATATGAAAATATTTGTACTACGCAATGAAATTCCTAAACTGTGCAACAAGATTAGGCTGGAAGTGGACTTTAGCTTCCATTGCATCTAGGTAGACTGATTTGGAACCAGTCTGAATTTCCTTCTTTAACAGGGGAAGTGTAGTGTTGATCCGGGTAGGGCCACCATTGTACTTCTGCATATTACTCCTGTTCACCTCTAGAACTTCCTTGGTGATGATCTGTCTCAGCTAATCTAAGTATTCAACTACCTCCTGCCTGACTTTATTTCTGCATTTGGCCTCAGTGAGTGAGCCAACCGAAGGGATCTTATGTGATTTCACCATGAAATCCATGTTGTTGTATAATTCTGCATATGAGGCCTGAATGTTGGCAATGAATGAGGCGATTTTTTTATTACTTTGGATGATCATCCACACTTTTGCTTTCTCCAACTTTGTTTGTTTCCTTGTTTTCTTTCTTAATTCGAACAATTCCCCTTTGTGTTGCATTGGCCACTAGTGCACGATAGAAATTTTTGCGTGGAAAACCTTGAGATTCTTAGCATTATCCTTGCACTTCTATTGTATGTCATTCAAGCGTATAAATTATTTATGCAAGGTGACCAACTCCTCATAAAGGATTCACATAGTCTCTCCTAGTGTCGATACTTCTCCAAGTATGGTTGCCTTAAGTTCTTCAAGACATGCTTGTGCGGGGGTTGCTTTCTGGACTCTCGCTCAGATTTTTTCCACTTATTTCCTTGCATCCTGTAAGTTGTTATCACTTGGATTGAACCTCAGGCTGAATAAGGCAATTCTGAGGTAACCTCAAACCACGCTTAGCCAAGTAGCTAGCCCTACTAGGCAAGGAGAGGGCTCTTTCCATATAGATCATAGCTAAAATGACTACAGAAAGAAGATATTAGGCTAGGTATAGTAGCTCATAGTTTTTGATTTTTATTGTGTAGGGTTTTTCTGGATCAGGAGGAGTCAAACAGTCAGGAAAAAAAAATTAGGTCAAAATTTGCAAGGTGTTCTATGGGGCAAGGTAGGTACAGTGGTTTAGCACTTTAGGGTTTCAATGGGTGGGATGATAAAGACAAGTGAGGAGCTAGAAAGAGAATGGTGCAATCATGGGTTCTTTCTAAACTAAAGAAATTTAACAGACTGTGAATGTCTACTCAAAATAGAGCATCTGAGAATGGATTATGCTTATCTAACTTGCATACATTCACTTAGAAGTTATGAAATGATGAATGAAATTAAAAAAAAATTCTAACAACTAAGAAAAAAAGAAGAAACTGAAAATAAACACAATACCACATGGATTCCACAAAAATAGCTGCAAATTTGATTAATGTCGAGGCCAAAAATGATACAAAAGTGTGTCTCTTGAGAAGCCAAACCTCCAAATGAGTCCAAACCCTACAAATGAGAAAGAAGAAGAAGATATAGAACTCAAAACCACTCTCCCTAGCCTTAGGGAGTCGAATCCATGATATGAGAATCAATTTCCACCAAATGTTGAACAAGAATTTGAAAACTAGGAAGACCCAACAACTTGCCTCTAAAAGAGAGGAAACTGATTCATTTGACCTCTAGAGGACTCACCTAATGTATCTACCTTAGATAAAGGTAAAAACATGAAATTTATATTTACCATGACCATTTACATTATTAATTTCTTCATTTTCCAAAGTAAAAAGTCAAACTGGAGTGAAACTTTAAAATTTGCTGAAGACTGAGAAAAATGCATTTTTCTGGCAAATGCGTAGTGCCCAGGTAGAAAAAAATGGCCTCTCTTGCAAGCAACTTTTGAGTGCCTTCCCGGTGTCCAAATCAGCTCCATGATATCTCATTGGAAATATCACTAAGTCTAGTTTCCAAATATACCTCCAGTTTCCAAAATAGGGTTCATTTTACCTATCAAAAAGTCAATCTCCCAAGACTGGTAAACGCGTAGTGACCAGGTAAAAAAGAAGGTAGAAACATGAAAATTTGGTAGTTTTTTGCACTTTTGAGGGACCATTTCTCCTCCAAATTTTCTGAAACTTGTTAGGGTTGATGTCTTCATCATTATGAAAATGATGGTGGTGACCATTTGGCATTTGGAGGCCCCAAAAAAGAGCATAACGTCCAGGTTGTTGTGCGTTTGGAAAAATTTTTGTGTGCCAAAAAGACTCAAAAAACCAAAAATAAAGTGAAGTGCCAAGGGTGCCAAAAATTTGCCAAAATTATGAGGGTAATTTCTTATCAAGTGCTTAAGGTATGAAGAGACACCTCAGAAATAATATCTAACCTCTCTTTCTCCCCTTGCTTAGTCAAAATTTCAATCTTAGCATTAGCTCTTTCGAGCTTGGCCAATGCAATTCTCTATTTCCATGCATGAAGTTTGATACTTGTCCTCAACAAGTCATTTTCATTGTTTTTCTTATTTAGCAAACTATCCAAATTCAAATTGGCTCTATCAAGCCATGATTACCTATCCTTGCTAATCTTTAGGGCAAGCATCTCACTTGTGTGAGCTGCTCTGCCAACTCAGCTTCTCTCTGTGTTTCCCGAGCTAAAGCTCTCTTCAGCCCTATAGTCTTTGGTCTCTGTCTTGGAGGCTGATCCTCCTCATCATCCATTTCACCAAATATTTCCAAGGTATCCTCCAAAAAGGCCTTGGCCTTTTCTGCCTCTCTTTATGCTTTGATGGTCTTCACCTCATTGATGATCTACTTGGTCTTCAATTGCTGATTTTCTTGCTCAAGAAAGTCAATCACATATTTTTCTCTGTCAATATTAGCTTGAAGTTCACTAATATTTTCTTCTTTGCCTTTGATTGTTGCACTGGTGATTTTACCCTCATCTTCGTCATCTAGGTAAATTAGCTGAAACTCATGCTCTGTTTCATGTTTATCCTCCTGTTCATCAATGATTGGCTCTTTAGCCTTTTCCTTGACTTTGTCCACCTGTTTTTTTGATGAAAAAGGCATGGCTCCTTTCACACCAAGTGAAAAAAACACATGCCTGTAGCCTCTTTGATAAGTCTTGGGAAATGGCTCAACATTAGTCAAATTAGCCCAAGTTGCCTCAATGTCCTCCTCACTGCTTGATGACTCAGAATCATGATGTGATGATGGTGAAGGGTTATAGAAAGGTGAAGAAGAAGGATCAACATGGGGTGAATGAAACTGAATTGGTGATGATGTATGAGAAGTAGGCTGAGATGGAGGAGTATATATGGGAGGATGAGATGATGAGGGGATACTATGCTCATGCTGACTAGGTGGGGTAGTGAAAACTTCATTTGCTATGAATGTGTCCAATGAAATATTATTTTTTTCAAGCTGATGCATGACTATCATCTTGATGAGGGAGTGATAGAAAATACTCTGCATTTGATGATTATAATCCCTTCTTTGTAAAATGTATGCCATCTTGTCAATGCTGTAGGAGAGATAGTAGGGTATGTGAAGCATTATGACTCTAATGAAGTGCATGAGGAGTCAGATATGATATGAATAGAGTCGAGAAAACCTCCCCTCACAGGTGAAGTATTTCATGATTATTTTCATCATGGGGACATATTGGTCAAGAAGATGAGAGAAGGGGAAAATGGTATTTTTGTCATCTTTGTATCTAGGTTTGAGATATGGTTCATAGTAGCTTTGATCAAGGTTTACTTGTTTAAACCATTTCTCTCCCACATTAGGGATCCTTGTAGAAACTACAATGGCATTAGTGGACATGGTAAAATTAACCCCAACAAGAGTGACCTGCCTATCATGAAGATTGGTAATGAACAACCTTGTCAACATAGGGTGATATTGGACCCTTTGCACTTTCTCATAAAACTCAAAACAACAAACATGTTTAAAACATGACATAATGAGGGGAGAAGCCATGAGATATTTTGTGGTTGCTAGTTCATATCTGATGATTTTATCTCCTTTCTTACATGATTTCTTCTCTGGTGTTTGTTCCTCACTGACACTTCTGTCTTCCTCTTCAGACATTGTGGACTTGAAGGCTTTGGAAATGCTAGGGTAAATGGAATGAGATGAAGGGAGTGAGAGATGAAATGAATAGCTTAGGAAAATGGAGGGAGTGAATGTAAATGAAGACCTAGGTCTATGAAAAACCTAGGATTGAACAATGTTTATGAATGATATCTGTTTAGGTACATGAATATGGATATGATGCATGAAAATGGGAAGGAGATACAAACTAGGGTTTAAGAGAAATAAGGACTTAAAATTTCTTATGAAACACCAAATGTATTAGAGGAGAGGTGTTTTAGGGTTCACTTTCTATTTTAAATCCCTTTGGAGAAATTTGTGAGGAAATGAAACTTGCTGGAGGTTGTGAAACCCTTTGAAACCCTGCTTGAGAAAACGTGCAGCGTCCTAGAGGAATGCGTAGCGACCAGGAAAACACGCAGTGACCAAGGGTAAACGTGCAACACTTGTGTTATTTGGTCAAAAATTATTGGGAAAACACGCATCGCCTGAAGGTAAATGTGCAACATCCAGGAAAACACACAACACCTAATTGAAAATGCGCAGCGACCCTGAAATTTGACTCAAAATGCTTGAAAAATTGAAATTTCTCCTTTGCTGGAAGCTCCTGATGGATGAATGAAGGAAATGAATTGCTTTGAGGTGTTTGAATGGCTTTATAGCTTTAGTGGTTTTTAATTTTCAATTTGAATTACCCACTTTTTCTATGTTTCACTTTTCCCGTTAGACTTTGGCACTAATACCCTTTATCTCTCTGACTTTTGGCATTTTGCAGTTTGATCAAGTCATGGAGTTTGGCTTTATTTTCTCCACTTAGGCCAGAAATGATTGCATTTGACAGCTTGAGATGAATTTATTACATATGAGAACATAAAATTACATTTGGAAAAATATAAATAAATTACATATTGAATTTTATATCAAAATGACATTTTGATATAAAAATCATTAAACTCAAAAAATTACAACTCTGAAAATATGATAATTACATCATGATGATTTTATTTAGTCCCTCTCATATATGTGCTTACCTCATCTGAAATGAAGGAGTGACCTTGAGAAATATAAAAACCTAATGACCTAATGGGACTGCTTTAGACCTGACTTTCATGAATGAGATTTGATTTAAAAGACTTCTTGGTGAAAAGAGAATTTCCATAGGTGTTGTTATGCTCAAGGAGACATGAGAATGAGTTAGCCAATATGATCTTCTGAGGGAGAATGAAGTTTATTTACAAGGAAAACCACTAGTGGAACAATTTTATATCATGACCTAATTGAATGATTGAAAAATTCTTTAGAGTGGGACACCTAAGATGCACATGCAAAATGTGTTTTGATCCCTGGTGGAAGTATGAAAATACTGACACTAACATAAGTTATTCGCCATTTTTTTATTCTCAACCATGAGATACTCCATGTTTGACTTGGAAGCACCTGCAAAGGCCAAGTTGGTTTCAGTAATGGCTACGGGATTTCTCCTGGTGTCTATGGCATTTACCCTTTCTCTGATGAATGCAGGAGATGTGAGCTCATCCAGAAAATGTTTCTTCCATGCTTGTATAATTTTATTTTGAATTTCATTGTAAGTTAGATTGTACGTATCCGTAACCAGACCATCATCGAGAGGAAAAATTTCCACTTATTCGTTTAGAGCTTGCTCCATTATCAGAGGAGGGGGAGACTGAATGGTGACTGGTTGAGTGCCTGAAATAAGGTCAAGATCTTGGCTCTGGCTCCATCTTTGTTTCTTGGATTATGATCAAGTCTTCTATATCTTCACCAAGTTCCTTACCCTGTAATTGTCTTCTCTCCTCTTCTAGTTATTGATTATGTTCTTTCTCCTTGACTTGTTTCTATGCTACTTCTTCTTCCTCCATCTTCCACTTTTATTCTTCTTCCTACTCCTGCCTTTATTCTTCTAATATCTTATGCTCATGTTCCTCCTTCTGCTTCCTCTGTTCATCCATCTTCCTCCGTTTCCTCCTCTTTTCTGCTGCTATGCCTGCTTTCAGGATAATTGGATCTGCTTTGATCTTGCGACTCTTCTCTTCTGTTGGGCTGTGTGCAACCTTCCTCTTGCCTTTCTCATGCACTGGGTTGCACCTTTATGTTTGTTCTGCCTCTGGAGTGACTTACTTCAGTAGAGTAACTTGTATTTTTCCAATGAAGCTAACTGGTTCATGGGACCTTAAGGCATTATAAAAATTCTTCATATTTTCCTCCTTGGGCTTGTAGAATGTCCCACTTCACGACTCGAAATGATTCCCCACAATTTGTTCTTTGAAAAAATTTCACATATTATATGGATTTCAGTCCAAACAACTGAATGTGAAGTTCTCTATCTCCTTGCCTTCGGTCTCAACAACCTTGAGATTCTTGATCTCGTACAATCCGATCTGCAAAGAAAAAGCGGGCCAAGGTGCTTTCTTCTTCCTTTGCAATATTGTTGAAAACCTTGTGGAGAGATGATACGTGAATTCTTGCATGACCAAATTGTCGGTGGCATACATCAGAAGAACATATGGAGACTTCTGTCAGCCAAACACTCTGAGGTAGGTGTCATCTGGTGAATCAAACCAATATCTTATTTCTGAAACAGTTTTCATTGCTTCACGAGACATGCAAGGTGGCTCTTCCTCTAAGATCAACTTGTACAGTGGAATGAGGAAGTGATCAGTCAAGTTTTCCATTACTCCCTTAAAATTGAGCTTTGAAAGTAGTTTTTAGTAGATATGGATGACAGGTTTTTGTGGTGACTGTAATAGACCGGGCTAAAATTTCATGTAATAAATGTTAATAAAGGTAAAAATAAGACCAATGTTAAGGGACACTTATTCCAAGCTGAATGTTGGGAAAATATATCCTAGTGGGCATCACTAGATGTGTATATGTCTAAGGGGAAATTGGCAAAGGCAATGGCCAAGGCATTAAAAAGGAAAAAAGGTATTTTGGCACATTTATTTATGAAAATAATGGAAATTAGGAGAAAAGGAAGGTGAAAGGTCACAGGTTGCATGTGAGGAGGAAATTGAAGGAAAATAATTGAAAATTGAAGAAATTATAGGTAGGAATGATAAAAATACCTCAGAGCATCAGTTGGTATCTTTTTGTCAATTCATTTCTAGAATTACTCTTAGAGAGGAGAAAAGAACCAAGAGGAGAAAGAGATCATGCAAGCAAGAAAGGAAAAACAAGCAAAGGAAGGAAAAGGAAAGGGAAGGAAAGAAAATATCAAGCACAAAAGAGCAAGATCAAGTAGCTTCAACATGAATACTTGCAGGTAACAAATTGCATGTATGATTTCCTAGCTGGTTTTGACATGCATGGTATGTGCATGTTGGTATTTGGTTCTTTTGTTGTCGACGAGATGGTTTTGTTGGATTTCAACAATGGCTTTTACCCTTTACTTTCCTTTTTCTGGATAGCCTTGGTGTGATGGGATTTTTCTTGGTTTTATTCTTTGGAATTGTTGGATGGCTTCAGAATCCATGGTGGAGGTGTTCCGAGGAACATTCCCAAAGGCTTAAGAATCCATTGACTGGTTTTGGTGGGATACACGGTAAAGCCTGAGGGTGGTGTCTCAGTAAGGGCCTAGTGATCTGGTGTGGATTGTGGTAAATCCTAGAGGCAAGGGGACAAAAAATTCCTCAATGATAGTGATGAGATCTGAAGGAATTCCAAGCTTAGTTTAGTTTTGTGACCTTGGTACCGTTTTAGGTGATATAATGGTTTCTATTGGTGAGGGTGGAGGTGGTTTAATCTCTGGATTCCCTTAGTTGTTTTTAGATTAGTTTATCCATGAGATCCCACATTCATGGTTGGAATATGGCATAGGGGTGACTGGTTGGAAATTTTTTTTGGTTCAACCATGTATATGGTCGGGTGGTACGTGGAAGCCTTGAACCTTGTTGGCTCTTGCCTATGCTTAATGAAATTTAAGTTCTCTTTATTTTTTAGTTGTTTTTATGTTTCTTTAATAGTTGTTATCTTATGGTTATTTATGTGTTTATATGATGGTTATAAGCATGGTTATGTGAATGGTTCTAGTCATGGTTCGTTTCATGATTTTACTTGTAACTGAAATAATAATAGATGCAAGACCTAATTAATGTTCAGAAAACTAATGGGAGAGGGTGGTGATCCTTCTTGATAAGTTTCATATGAATTTTGAGTCCCTTATGCTTAGTATTTTATTCATGACCTGTAGATTGCATTGTTTCCAAGTGTTTGAAAGAATGTCAGTCCTGGTTAGGGATGGTTAGGTCTAGTCTTGGTGTCAGTTTTTGATTTACAAGAATTTTCATAGTGTTATTTATGAATTATAAAAGTTACAAGGATTTTTGAGCAGAGGTCTATCCCTAGCCTTGTAATCTAGCCTTAAAATTTGTAGTCGCTGGCACAACACTAAGTGAAAAAGTCCACAGTCACATTGATGTAGGCCTGTAGGAGTGATTGGGAGGTTCTAGTCACACTGATGCCTTGGAAAGGGAGTGACTAGGGGTAAAACTCATGGAAAAGTAAGGTTTTCTCAGGGGATGGACACCTAGAGTGGTTGGGTCACTTCCATAGGGTCCTGTGGAACCTAAGGGAAGTTAGTAAGGTTTGTTTGTCAACTCCATTTCCTTAAGGTCACTTAGGAGGTTGAATTTTATCATAACTGTTGAGCTCCAAAGATGTTCTTTCTTCCACCACATTCCACTCCATTTCCTTTGTCCATTATTAATCACAGGCTCAAATGATCAGTAGAATTAGTTACAATTGATTTAAGAATTAATATCATGACTAACTTGCTATGTTTTTTATGATTTTGTCATTGTAGTACTTTTTGAACTAGATCTAGCTACATAATGCAAACATTCTGTAGCTAGTTGCCGATTCTGCAGCTGTCTTCATGTCTACGCAGGTTCCAGGTGTCATCTCAGAGGAAAAAACATATGGTCGTATTCCACATTATTCCCTCATCATGTGTTGCTCTCCACGAAGTTTGAACGGAATTCTGTAGGCGGTTATGTACGTGGGAACTCAAACTAGGAGAGAGACTCCTAATAGGACAAGGACAGTCCAGATGTCATTAATTGTATTACGTGACCACCATCAGAGTCCTAGTTTGGTTTTTATTTGGAAAGACAATTATCCATAGGTTATCTCATGACAGTTATGTAAATTTGTTACAAATATGGCTCGAGAAACCGAGGGACAGGGTTAGATTTTGTGGTTGATTTCTAGATTGCATAAGTCTGAAAACACTCTGTTTTGAAGTAATTTATCTTTTAATGAAAGAAGTACCATTTCCTTGAAAGCGTTGAGTCAATCTTGAAGTATATTTCATGCTACTCCGGTGGTAGAGGGCCCCTGCTACCTGAGCAACCTTTTTTATACGGTTTAGATAAGTATTTTAGTCTCGTTTTCATTTCTAGCTTAGGCAAGTTTCTGAAGTTTATGTTCATACTTGTTTACATTAATTATCACAACTAGACTTACTCTTATAAACTCTTCCAAAATATCATCACGATGAATAAGGCATAGCTGTGGTATTGTAGGTTTTAGTTGCATTTCCTTTCGAATTTTATGATTTATGCTTGTTTACACTAAGTGTCACAGCCGGTCTTAGTCCTACAAACTCTTCCAAAACATCATTAACAATGAATAAGAAACAGCTGTGGTGTCTTAGATTCTAGTTGTATTTGCTTTCAATTTTATGTTTATGTTCAATTGCACTGAATAATACAGCCATACTTGTTTTACAAAATCTTCCAAAATATCATTCCTATTGAACGAGATGGGCTGTAGAATTCCATAGACTAGTTGCATGTTAATTTAGTTAGAGCACTCCGGAGGTTGATTGCATTTAGTTCAGCTCTGTCACTACATTTCCAGTTTGATAATGGAATTTTAGTTTAACTCTATTCACTGTACTTCAAGTAGATTAGAAGCACTCTAGTTCAGTCTCAGTTCATTTTGTTTCAAGAAAAGATTAATGGCATTCTAGTTTAAGTTGTAGTCACTGTCTTTTAAGATTGATAGACCACTTTCTAGCCTAGGTTATCCATTGTATTTCAAGTAGTATTAGTTGTCAAAATTAGTCTCTCGGCCTTCATTATTGACAAATTTACTTTTGTTCTAAATCTATATTGATACATCATCACATGAACAGGGGTCAGTAATACCAGTTTAAGGCTTTGATCACTCTGCAAATCTTTTACAAACTCACTTATAGCGTTTTTCCCAAGCATCATTTTAGAAAATCTCAAAACTTATGAATTAGGCCTAGAAGTGATAAGTCAAGTTGCAGAATAGGGTAACTTCAAAATAATAGGTTAATCTAGAATAGAAACCTTACTGTGTTACAAATAATCATTTTGTAATATTGTGAGTTGATTGTTTATTTAGGAGAACTTCATTTACACTTAACTTGTCCATTTCTCAAGCTCTTCCAACACACCTTTAATGAATGAATTAGATAAGTTCAAGCTCATGTTGTGATTTATTTTCTTGCAATGAAGTCATTATCAAGATTTGCATTTGTTGTTTGTCATCCATAGTTTAGGCTTTGTTCTGTTTTAAATAACCAATAGCTTCTTTTCACCAACACTTAGTTCTTTCCCTTTTCAAACATAAAACCATAAAACCAAAAACATCATAAAACACTAAACACAACGTAGTGAGAAACAAATACCTAGGCACATATAGTGCACCACACTTCAGCAGTTTACCAACCCTGGTTGAAAATTAATGAACTCAATTTAGGAACACGAGGTTGAGCACAAACATTTTGGTGCCGTTGCCGGGGAAGTGTAACTAGGTAGCCTTGTTTCTTAACTCCCAAAAACAATGATATGCGTAGAGAGAGAGACTTAAGGGGTAGATTCATAAGAAGCAGAAGTAGAAGTTTGATTCCTAGAACACCACTTGTTTCGCCTAGACCAAGAGCCAGTACACCTCCAACTCAGACCCACATTCCATCCTTTACTGATCCTAGACTTCCAGAAGACTTAAGATCAGATATTCCATTAGAAAGACCTTCCACTTCATCCACTGAACCTGTCTTAGGAGAAGATTCAAGGACCCTTGCTAGAGATACAAATTTTTCCACTTCCACAGAAGAATCAACTATGGCAGAAGAAGGGGGAGGAGGAGTCTTTAATGGAGAACACACATTATTTGGAGGGGGTAGAGGTATAGGTAGAGGAGAAGGAGGTAGAGGTGCAGAAGGAGAAGGAAGTAGAGGAAGAGGTAGAAGAGAAATGGGAAACTCTTTTGGGTTTCCTATAGTAGATGAAGAAACCAATACATCTATGAAAAACATTTCACCCTCTGTCCTTCCAAACTTCTATGGACTTAAAACTGAAGATCTTGAAACCTTCCTATTTGAATTTGAAGTCCTATGTAGAACTTATGACTACTTACAAGATGCTCAAAAACTTAAAAAAGGAGCAGCATTGAAGTGGTTTATGAGTTTGATCAACAGTTCTATTAGGACATGGGAAGACATGAAACAAGAATTTCTAGAGAGGTATTTGGATTATTGTATGCCAATAAATCATAAGGAGAAAGTGTTTAAGATGTTACAAAAAGAAGATGAAAACCTGGAAGATTTGTTGGAGAGATTTCATTACAACATCAAAAGAGAAAAAATGGAGAACTTAGATCAAGACACCTTAAAATATCTCTTGTTGAAGACAATTAGGGATGAATGGTTGGATATCCTTAACATGATGGGAAAAGGGGACATATCTCCGCTCACATTAATTGAAATATCTGAGTTATGTATCAACCTTTCAAGAGGGAAATCCAAAACTGTAAAAGGTCCAAGAGACCCTGCTCTTGCAAGGGAAAGTAAGTCTGATTTTGGGACAGTAAGTAGGGCAGAGATAGGGCATATGCTTGATGAATTCAAATCTGACATCTTAGGGAGTCTTAGTGAACAAATAGACACCCTTAAGTTACAAAACAAGAAAAAAGCTGAATCTGATGCCTTAGCAATATTTTGTCCCAAATGTAGAAGGAAGCATGCCTTGAGAGAATGTCCTTTGGATGCAAAAGTTGTAGAGACTTGTGTAATTTGTTCAGAAAAACATGAGACCAAAATTTTTCCTTCACTTCCTGGTCTTAAAGCTGTCTTTCAAGAGGAAACTCCTACAAATTCCACAGAATCTCTCAATTTTGTCTCTAGAAGGCCTTGGCAAGGACCTCAAACACAAGGATTCCATGATCAAATGTATAACCAACCTCCACCAAATTGGAATTCTTGGCAGCAACCTTGGCCCCAAGTTCAAAATCAATCTCAAGCTTGGGCACAAGGAGCACAAAATCCCTATGGAAGATACTCTCAGTACTATCAGTATCCACCATCCTATCCACCATACCTACATTTTTCTCCTCAAAGTCCTTAACAAAATTCTCAACAGAACCCTCAGAACCCACAACATCAAAATCAACCACTTCCATTACCATTTCCTCAGAAATCAAATCAGTTGCCTGCTCAACCCATACCAAACCCCAACAATAAAAATCCTCAGAATACATACATGATAGAAGGACAATAGTTTCCAATCTATTTAATCACTCCTCTAGACCTTAGTGATGTTCATCTTAGGTCTGGAAGAATACTTGAAAAGAGGAAACCTTATGTGATCATACAAGAACAAGACAACTCTGAGGAAGATTCTCTTTGGGAAAATAAAAGTCTTGAAGAAGACACATCTTTTCAGGACCCAAACATTGAAAAACTAAAACAAAAAGAACCAATAATTTCAACTCCTGTATTAGAGCAGCCATCAACATCCACTTCTACACCTCCCTTTCCAGAAAGATTACAAATTGATAGGGGTGTAGAAAAACAAATTATGGTGCCTAATTATGATTTCCTAGATGAGCTGAGAAATGTTTGCATTAAGATTCCATTATTACAAGCTATCAAGGAAATTCAAATTTTAGCAAAGACAATAAAGGAGTTGAGCATGAAGAAAACAAGAAAAAGAATAAGAGAGACAAAGAAAATTCAACGGGCAGGAAAAATAGCAGATATTATGATGGGTAAGATTGCTATTCCAAAGTATCTAGACCCAGGAAATCCAGTTGTTAAAATTCACATCAATGGAATTGAGATCCAAAACACACTCATTGATTTAGGAGCAGCAATCAATATCATGAGTAGACAAATCATGGATAAACTGAAACTTCCTAATCTTCTTTTTACACCCACATTATTAAAATTAGCAGATAGATCTATGATCAAACCTGATGGGGTAATAGAAGACATTCCAGTGTCCCTAGATTCTTGGGAGTACCCTGTGGATTTCATGATCCTAATTCCTAAGAATAATCTAGGAGGGCATCTTATTATATTAGGAATACCTTGGTTAGCTACAGCTGATGCTTTCATTAGTTGTAGATCCGGTGATATGTATATCTCTAATGGTAGTTCAACTAAGAAATTCACTTTGTATCCTCCAGCAAGGACAATTACATATTCATATAATACTCAATGGATAGAGGATGAAGAAGACTTACAACCTCTCTTCACAATTTCAGAAATTAGTGAAGATAGTCAAATTCTGAATACTTTAGAAAACTTTGAATCCTTTTCGGAATACAAACATGAACAATTTCAAGAAGAATCCAACATTGAGTTTTTGTCATCAAGACAAATGTCTCTTTATTCTATGGATAAATTTGGTAGCTCTATAATTGAGATATTTCCAGGCAAAAATTTAAACATAAACAAGAACCTAGAAAAATATCAACAAGAAGAGCTAGTCAAGATCTTACAGAGACATTCTTCTGCATATGCATGGGAGTACACTGATATGAAAGGGATAAGCCCCAAGACTTGCACTCATCACATCTACATAGAAGAAAATTTTAAACCAATCAGACAACCTCAAAGACGGATGAATCCAAATCTTAGGGAGATTGTTAAAGAAGAATTGCAGAAATTGTTGAATGTCAACTTTATCTATCCTATTTCAGATAGTCAGTGGGTTTCTTCTTTGGTAATTGTGCCAAAGAAAAATGGTAAATGGAGGGTATGTATTGACTACCGAGAATTAAACAAAGCTACTCTTAAAGATCATTTTCCCCTACCTTTCATATATCAGGTGTTAGATACCTTAGCTGGCAAAAAGTACTTCTCATTTCTAGATGGGTTTAGTGGTTATAATCAAATTCAAGTAGCACTTGAGGATCAAGACAAAACCACATTTACCTGTCCTTGGGGTACCTATGCTTACCGAGTATTGCCATTTGGATTATGCAATGCACCTGCAACATTCCAAAGGGCAGTATTAGGAATTTTTTCGGATCTAATACATGATTGTGTAGAGGTGTACATGGATGACTTCACAATTTATGGGAATACATTTGAAGAGGCTTTAGAAAACTTGGAAAAAGTCTTAAAAAGATGTCAAGAAGCAAACCTTTCACTTAGTCATGAAAAATGTTTTATGATGTTTACTGAAGGTATTGTTTTAGGGCACCATATTTCAGGGGATGGGATTATAGTTGATGAGTCAAAATTTGAAGTCATTTCTAACCTATCCATTCCAAGTTGTCAAAGAGATGTTAGAAGTTTTCTAGGATTTACAGGGTATTATCGGAGATTTATAGAAAACTTTACCAAGATAGCATCTCCACTCTTCAAATTACTCACCAAAGATTGTGAATTAAGTGGATTTCTGATTGCCAGTTAGCTTTTGAAACCCTGAAAACCAAAATTTCTGAAGCACCTATATTAAGGGGACCTAACTGGAAGTTACCTTTTCATATCTCGACAGATGCTTCCGATACAGCTCTAGGAGCAGTATTGGGACAGAAAGACTTGATTCCCTATGCCATCTATTATATCAGTAAAAATTTGACTGCTGCAGAGTTAAACTATACTGTAACTGAAAAAGAGTTTTTAGCTGTTGTTCATGCCATAAACAAATTTAGACACTATATAATAGGCTATGAAACTTTTGTTCACACAGATCACTCTGCAATTAGATATTTAATGAACAAATCAATTACTAATGTTAGAGTCATAAGATGGTTATTGCTTTTACAAGAATTTAACATTACCATTCTAGATAGGCCTGGAAAACAAAACACAGTAGCTGATTTCTTATCTAGACTCCAAAACATCAAAGATGACACCCCAGTTGAAGATCAATTTCCTGATGAATATCTTTTTGCAATTTCTACTCAAACTCCTTGGTTTGCTGACATTGCTAATTATTTAGTTTCAGGAAAATTTCTTTCAATAATGAATGCAAGAGATAAAAGAAAAATCATTTATGACAGTGCAAAATATTCATGGGTTGCTAATGAGTTGTACAAGACAGGTCCAGATTTTATCATTAGGAGATGTGTTCGGGAAGATGAGATGCCCGAGATTCTCAAAGCATGTCATGATGAACCTTGTGGCGGATACTTTGCTGATAAGAGGACAGCTTATAAGGTCCTTCATTTAGGATATTATTGGCCATCCCTTTTAAAGATGCTAAAGAGTATGTCAAAAGGTGTGACAGTTGCCAAAGGGTAGGGAAACCTTCTCCTTCAGGTGAGATGCCATTGCAGCCTCAGGTACATATTGAACCTTTTGAAAAAAGGGCTTTAGATTTTGTAGGACCTATTAGTCCTCCATCAAGACAAAAGAAATATATATTAGTTTGCACTGATTATGTTACCAAATGGGTAGAGGCCAAGCCATTACTTTCTTCTACTGAAGCATCTGTAGTTAATTTTCTTTTTGAGGATATTTTTACTCGTTTTGGTGTCCCAAGGGAAATTGTTACAGATCAAGGAGCTCAATTCACATCAAGGCTAGTGGAACAATTGATGGAGAGGTACAAAATCAGACACAGAAAATCTACTCCCTATCATCCACAAGCAAATGGCCAAGTGGAATCTACTAATAAGGTCATTGAAGGGATCCTAACAAAGATTGTTCATTTACATAGAAGAGATTGGGCAGATAGGCTTCCTGAAGCCTTATGGGCCTATAGAACTACATGGAGAAGCACAACAGGTCATACTCCTTATGCACTTGTTTATGGAAAGAAAGTTTTGTTTCCCATAGAGTTCCAGATTCAAACTTTCAAAATGGAAGTTCAGCTAGGACTTGATCTAACAGAGGCACAAAAGCACATATTGGAGCAGATTAATGAATTGGATGAAATCAGAAAAGATGCAGTTTAGAAAACAAGTATAGTCCAACAAAAAAGGACTAGATGGCATGATAAGTACATCAAAGAAAATAATTTCAAAGAAGGTGACTGGGCTCTCTTTTTTGATTCAAAGTTCAAAGATTTTCAAGGTAAATTCCAAACACATTGGCTTGGGCCATATGAAATTGTGGAATTTTTTGACAATGGAGCAATAAAAATCAGGACAATAGATGAAGAAGAGGTCACTTTTCGTGTGAATGGTCATAGATTGAAGCTGTATCATAAGCCACTTTCAAGAGAAGAATTTGTCAAGAATTTCCAGGAAAACAGTGATGTGAAGTTAATGAAGAAGAATCTTTCTTCTTCATCAACTTAATTGAATTTTCTGAAGTCATTTTATTGAAAAAAAATAAAAAAGTATAAACATGAAAACTAATCACTGATTAGCATGTTTATACAGAAAAGGTAGAGTGAAAATCAGAATCGTTCTGACACTTTAGCTTTTCAAATTTTTTTTTCTGCAAGTCGTTGTTACAAAATCATAAGTGCAGATCCATTTCACTTATGGTCCATTTCATTTCATCCATCCATACTTCATTTCATTCATTCATCCATACTCCATTTCATTCATTCATACACACTTCATTCATTTCACTCCATGGTCCACCTCATTTCCATTCCAGATTTTTAAAGTTTGATGTCTTTCTACAATTGAATAATACATATCATGAATTGTAGGCCACTTCTCATACTTCACTCCATTTCATAAGTTGTGATCCATTCCACTCCATTATTTACTTCATTCATATTCCATTACATCATATTTCATCATCCATCTTCACTCATTCCATACAACATTCCACTCATGCTCCAAACCATTCCATTTCATGTTTCAAGGTCTCTACAGGTACATTCTGCAGCCAGACAGACATTCTGCAGCCAGAGATCCTAAAGGCACTATCTAGTAATCACCTGATCTGCAATAAAATGATCCTGCATATCCATGACAACAAGAAAAATCAAGAAGGTTATGAAGACTCAAAAATTAATGATTTTCAGGGAGAGAACAAAGCATATGAAGAAAAAAAATTCAGAGGAAAGGAAAAGGTAAAAGTTCTGATTATAATGACATATCATGAAAGATTTTAGTATATTTAAGTTATGAATAATTCAAAAAGTTGTTTTAATTAATTTTGTTGATCATGCCTAACAAACCTCCCGCAAAAACTTTGGATAAAACTCCTTCTATTCCACCATTTCAAATCCCATATCCGATCATCATTTAAAAATCTAAATGGTTAAAGTGCTGAAGTGATTGGATTAATCACGTCACTAGGCCAAAGCATTTAATGATGATTTTGAATTCGTTACAAAATATCTCCGCGGTCTTTTCTTCTATGATATATTTTAACTCATATACATCATCCTCACCTCATTATATTCATTCGGTAACCACTCCATATCAAACCATCCCGTAGCCAATTTTTAACCATTCCGGTCTGTGAAACAGAGGCATCTCTGTAACAACCATTGTCACCGTGAACAGAGGAGAAACAATTTGAAGGTTGGAAAGAGGAGTTATGGGTCTTATAGTGAGTACTGAACCGGTTGGCACTAAGTACTTGGAAGGTTATCCTCAAGTCAGAGAAATGTTACAACAAGCAGGGTGGTTGCAATTCTTTGAAAAATTCAGTGGGTTTCACAAAGAGGTGACCAAAAATTTTGCAAGATCCTTCAACGGAGTTGAGGTTGAGATAGGAGATATCAAATTCACCATTACTGAAGCCTTCATTGCAGAAGCAACCGAATTTCCCAGACAAGGAGAAAGGTGGTTTAAGAATAGAGAATTTCATAACGAAGCATGGAAGCAGATACTCAAGTCACCAAGTATGGATGTCACCATTTTTAAAAAGGGTATCCCTAGCTCTGCACTAAAGAACAAATGGAGGAACATGTTGCTTATCTTGCAAAAATTCATCACCTGTGAAGGAAGATATGGTACTTTCTATGTCTATCATATTCGGTTGATAATGCATTTCCTAGAAGAAGAACTCAATTTGCCCTTTTTCTTGCTTCATAGTTTAAAGAAAATGGCCTCAAGTGTTCAAAAGAGAATTCAATTTCTGGAAACAACCTTATACCACCATGGTTTAGTCAAAATTTTGATTGAACATCATTTGAGCAAAATGGGATATAATTGGGAAGAGTTCTTAGTGAGAAATCACTTTGAAGAACCCAAGGAACCTCCACCTGAAGACAAACCTACAAAAAGAAGCAGAAGATGGAAAACCTCCAAAACTGAAACTGGTAAAACAATACAAGAAAGCAGTGAAGAAATGATTTCTGAGAAATTGGCTCAGATTAAGAAGCAACTCAAGAAAGAGAGGATAATAAGAAAATTTTCCAGAGAGAAAGGAGAAGGGCCATCTCAACCGAGAAGGAGCCACAAACTTAGAGGGATACTGAAGAAAAAAAAGGTTAAAAAAACTGGAGTCATAAACATAGAGGACGAAGAAACACCTACTGAGGAGGATTTTGATGAAGGGGCTCTTGAAATAGACCCTGCACTGCAAGAAATTTACAACTATGTTGAGAAATTAGAGAAAAGATCTTCAGAAGGAAGAGACAGAATTCCTAGTCCACCAAAATCTGCAGTTGATATCTTAAGGAGGGATAAATATGAGTTAGAAGTACTCAACAGACATATCAAGAATGAGAATGAAATTCTGAGAGAGCAAGTTAAACTGAAAACTGATATGAATTCAACTCTGTCTTTACAAATGCAAAAGTTACACAAGGCCAGTGAAAAATTGAAGAAGAGAAATAAAAAGTTAACCAGGGCACTCACAAATTTGAGATTCAAGTTAGTCATAAGGAAGCCCAGAAGGCCTTTGACTGCCAGGCAAAGCAGAAGAAGAGGGTTGGATGTCCTTGCAGAGGTCTCAGAGTTCATGGAATAGTTGCATGGGGACATGCAAGAATCTAGCAGTGGGGGTATGTTGAGCTCCAAAGATGTTCTTTCTTCCACCACATTCCACTCCATTTCCTTTGTCCATTATTAATCACAGGCTCAAATTATCAGTAGAATTAGTTAAAATTGCTTTAAGAATTAATATCATGACTAACTTGCTATGTTTTTTATGATTTTGTCATTGTAGTACTTTTTGAACTAGATCTAGCTATAGAATGCAGATATTCTGTAGCTAGTTTCCGATTCTGCAGCTGTCTTCATGTCTACGCAGGTTCCAGGTGTAATCTCAAAGGAAAACACATATGGTCGTATTCCACATCATTCCCTCATCCTGTGTTTCTCTCCACGAAGTTTGAACGGAATTCTGTAGGCGGTTATGTACGTGGGAACTCAAACTAGGAGAGAGAATCCTAATAGGACAAGGATAGTCCAGATGTCCTTAATTGTATTACGTGACCACCATCAGAGTCATAGTTTGGTTTTTATTTGGAAAGACAATTATCCCTAGGTTATCTCAAGACATTTATGTAAATTTGTTACAAATATGGCTCGGGAAACCGAGGGACAGGGTTAGATTTTGTGGTTGATTGCTAGATTGCAGAAGTATGAAAACACTCTGTTTTGAAGTAATTTCTCTTTTAATGAAAGAAGTACCATTTCATTGAAAGCGTTGAGTCAATCTTGAAGTAGATTTCATGCTACTCTGGTGGTAGAGGGCCCCTGCTACCTGAGCAGCCTTGTTTATACAGTTTAGATAAGTATTTTAGTCTCATTTTCATTTCTAGCTTAGGCAAGTTTCTGAAGTTTATGTTCATACTTGTTTACATTAATTATCACAGCTAGACTTACTCTTATAAACTCTTCCAAAATATCATCACGATGAATAAGGCATAGCTGTGGTATTGTACGTTTTAGTTGCATTTCCTTTCGAATTTTATGATTTATGCTTGTTTACACTAAGTGTCACAGTCGGTCTTACTCCTGTAAACTCTTCCAAAACATCATTAACAATGAATAAGAAACAGCTGTGGTGTCTTAGATTCTAGTTGTATTTGCTTTCAATTTTATGTTTATGTTCAATTGCACTGAATAATACAGCCAGAATTTTTTTACAAACTCTTCCAAAATATCATTCCTATTGAACGAGATGGGCTGTAGAATTCCATAGACTAGTTGCATGTTAATTTAGTTAGAGCACTCTGGAGGTTGATTGCATTTAGTTCAGCTCTGTCACTACATTTCCAGTTTGATAATGGCATTTTAGTTTAACTCTGTTCACTGTACTTCAAGTAGATTAGAAACACTCTAGTTCAGTCTCAGTTCATTTTGTTTCAAGAAAATATTAATGGCATTCTAGTTTAAGTTGTAGTCACTGTCTTTTAAGATTGATAGACCTCTTTCTAGCCTAGGTTATCCATTGTATTTCAAGTAGTATTAGTTGTCAAAATTAGTCTCTCGGCCTTCATTATTTACAAACTTACTTTTGTTCTGAATCTATATTGATACATCATCACATGAACAGGGGTCAGTAACACCAGTTTAAGGCTTTGATCACTCTGCAAATCTTTTACAAACTCACTTATAGCCTTTTTCCCAAGCATCATTTTAGAAAATCTCAAAACTTATGAATAAGGCCTAGAAGTGATAAGTCAAGTTGCAGAATAGGGTAACTTCAGCATCATAGGTTAATCTAGAATAGAAACCTTACTATGTTACAAATAATCATTTTGTAATATTGTGAGTTGATTGTTTATTTAGGAGAACTTCATTTACACTTAACTTGTCCATTTCTCAAGCTCTTCCAACACACCTTTAATGAATGAATTGGATTAGTTCAAGCTCATGTTGTGATTTATTTTCTTGCAATGAAGTCATTATCGAGCTTTGCATTTGTTGTTTGTCATCCATAGTTTAGGCTTTGTTCTGTTTTAAATAACCAATAGCTTCTTTTCACCAGCACTTAGTTCTTTCCTTTTTCAAACATAAAACCATAAAACCAAAAACATCATAAAACACTAAACACAACGTAGTGAGAAACAAATACCTAGGCACATATAGTGCACCACACTTCAGCAGTTTACCAACCCTGGTTGACAATTAATGAACTCAATTTAGGAACACTAGGTTGAGCACAAACAATAACTACCCCTCATCTCATGTTTACCCCACGTAAGCCGGTGAAAGTGGGTAGATGTGAGGGGAGGTGTGCGTTACAGGTGGTATCAAAGCGTGGTTGCACTCTCTTTGGGAAAATTTTGATGTTGTCAAGGTCATGGTTGTCATGCATGTGACCAGGGTATATTGTTGGTATGGTCATGCATGATGGTATATGTTGATATACTGATTATCTGGATATGTTTATGATTATACATGTAAATGCTAATGTGGACTAATATTGTAGATGAGATAAGCCTCCCTTGAAAAGCAATAAGCTATGGATTTTGTTTTGGTATCAATTTGTTTTTTTAATATGATATACTTGTAGGAAGAAGAGAATCAAGGATGGCGAGAAAAATGGTAGACTATAGTTCCCGTGACTCTCCCTACATATCAGTTGGGAAACAAGGAGATGAATATTCTCCTGGTGTTGAAGATATATTGTGTAGCTTGAGGGAATAGATAAAAAATTGTAAGGAAAATAATGACAGGTTGGTTGAGGCTTAGGAAACACTTGCGAGGGCTCAGGAAAAGCATATAGAGGTTAATTGAATGATTCTTCATAGCTTTTCAAAGTTACAGAAACAAGGATAGATGAGTATCAATCAAGAGTAGGAGGAAAATTCTAATGGAGCTTATGGTAGTAGGTCTCCGTACAAACACAATTTGGATAGAAGGGACACAATTAGAGGTGTCAGATCATTAGAAACACATGGCAGGAGGACTAGTATGTATGGGCATCATTCTAGTTTCTCTTCTAGGAGACATCATCAAAGTCATCACTGTCATCATCCTTATAGGAGGGGTGAGTATTTTCGAGAGGATTTCAAGAAATTCAATCCACCTACATTCGAAGGAGAGATGAAGAAGTCAAAATATGTAGAGGCATGATTGCATGGGATGAAGAAATTCTTCAGATTACATAGCTATAAAAGAACATGAAATACAAGATCGCCACTTTCATTCTTAAAGGGAAAGTAAATATATGGTGGGAGGATGTGAATAATGTTAAAGGTATTCGAGAGTATGGCTTGACTTGGGTTGAGTTTGAGAGGCTCTTCAATAAGAAGTATCTATTAGAGAGGTAATATGATGTGAGAGCTAAGGAGTTATATGATTTGCAGATGGGTTCCATGACAGACGATGAGTATACTAGCATGCCCTTGGAGCTATTGAGATATGTGCCTTACCTCAAGGAGGAGAAGGCCAAGGTTCAAAGATTCATCAGTGGACTACCAATAACATACAAAGACCAGATTGAGTTCGATGAGCCTAGATCTCTAGAAGAAGCCATCGTAATTTGAAGCATTGTTATGATCAGTTAAAGCAAAAATTTGAGCCTAAGATTGATTTGAAAGGAAATGAGAAAGCTAAAGGAAGATGGACACCAAAGCGGGAATAACTCAAGATGTAGGTGAGAAAGAAAATGTGGTTCCTTACAAGAAGTTCAATATAGTTAAGAAGGGACATGGATCGCAGCTTAGAGAGCAACATACTAGAGGTGATGGTAGATCCCCGTTGTAGTGTTGGATATGTGGTAATGATAATCATAAGAGGGATTTTATGTGGTATCAGGGTGGTAGACTTGAGGCCTATAGTGCTCAGGAGGCACAGACAGTTGGGGATGTTGGTCATAACATTCCTCGTATTTATGCAGTTGTGGATGATAGGGAGGAAAATCACTAGACATCTATCTTTGAGATGGATGGTAAACTTTGTGATCAATTTATTTCTATTTTTATTGATCTTGGATCTAATTATAGTTATGTTAATCCTGACCTGGTGGATAAGTGTGGCATGAGAAAAGAAGTGCATGCAGAATCTTGGTTGGTGCAGTTGGCTACAGTGTAATATTCCCAAAATTTCACATCATATTTGGAATATTAGAGTCCTTAATTTTCTTAATGAATTAAGTAAATAAAAGGGTGGAGGGACCCACAATCCTCAATAAGAATAAAGATACACTTTTGTGTGTGTGAATGTGGATTAATTTAGCCTAGATCTGTAAAATGAGGTAGTTGAGCAACTACTAATGTGAAACAGATTGGAGATCATGTATCATTTAATGAGAAATATCATGGAGGGTTGATTCAGTCAACTAATATCTTGAAGATGTCAAACAAAGGATCATTGAGCATTCATGATCAAGTGATGGAAGATCATGTGCAAATGAATCACACATGATGGAGGAGGTGTACATTGCACCTAGACTGTTGGTTGATTTGGTCAAACAGTGCAGCCCCACTTGGAGGATCTTGTCCACATGTGACTGCGCAGTTGAGATTAGGGCCAAGGCTTGGGAAGGCTCAAAAATTATAAAGGAGATGAAGGCAAAGGTGAAAGGTATCTTGGATTATTTTGATGTATGATATTTTAGATATGGAATTGTCAAGTGACATTCCACTGCATTCTTGGGCTGTTTAGCAGAGATTGGAGGTGCTGTTTAGCACAGGGTGTTCCCGGGCGGGAATCCCACCTCTTTCTTAGAGTAGCTCTAGAAAGAGGATTGTACTTCATTGTACATCAGGCTTTAAGTGCCATTTCCTTTTCCTAATTTCTGTAGAACATTCATATTCAGAAATCTGCAAATTTCTGAAGATCAGTTTGGAAGGTGGAAGTTGTATTCAGTACTTCAGCTGGAGAACAAGGTGAGGGATTATTCCCATCACTTGGGCTTATAGATCAACAATAATAGAGCCACATTGCAGATCTGGCATCAGGCCAAAAGTTATTGACCTCCTAGCAGCAGTATTCCCTTCAGGAATAACGTTGTCCATATTGCAGATCTAGAAGGAGGAAGGAATTTGCTAGTACTTCAGCTAGCAATCTAGTGGAGGATCATTCCTTCACATTTCCATCAGTATTACCATTAGCCTGGAGTTTATTGTAGCATTTTTCAGTAGGAAAAAGGCCTCTCTTTCCCTCACAGTGCAGTTTCTAGAGGAAGTTGTGTTGCAGTAGCTGCAATCATTATTGGAGGATTGAGAAGCTAGATCTAGAGCTTCTAGCTCATAGATCTGAATAAGGGATCAACCCTTCAAACATAGATCTGATATGATATCATATTTCAGCCATATATTTATCAGATCTAGATTCAGATCTGTATTTCCCAGCAGAACAAGGATAAAATCCTAGGGAGGTGATTTTCCAAATTTGCAGATTTGGAAAATCCTTTCTGGGTTATCTTGGGAATCCATCAAATTGGCCAGCTCTTTAATCTTGGCATCATCTAAGATACACATTTGAGTAGATCTGCATTTATCTTTTCAGCCTACAACTATATGTTCATATTTTGCTGAAGGGAAAGCGTAGTATTTGTTGCAGAGCCTCTCCAGTTATGCTATACCTGTTGTATACATGTTTTCGGGGTGATCCTAGCTCATCTTTTTGGCTAGATCTACCTATATTCTGTACTTGTGTAACTGAATCATCTCCAATATAATAAAATGGCTCAAGCTCTTTCTACATATTCTGATGTGTACTTAAGATTTATTGTTTATCTTGCTGTAATTTCTTATATTGTGTGAAGTATTACTGCATTCTCCCTTTTGCGATATTACAGTGGTATCAGAGCATGATCTTTGGCTCAGCTTGTGAACACTTCATATTTTGCATTGAAAGAAGAAAAAATAGATGAGATCTATCATGGAGGATGTAAAATCTGTCACTCATTTATTTAAATCCATGCAATATCTCTCCAAGGAGGTTGATCAAATGAAGAAGGAAGGACAGGGAGAAGATCCAAGAAGAATATGTGATGAAGAAAGTACTTCCTATCAGCAGCAAAGAACACCGGAGAATCCTATCTCCTCATAGATCCACTATGCCCACTTTCTTTGAAGAAGGTGAGAGGTATAGAAGAGAAGGAAGGAATGAACCTGAGACTCATGAGACTCTCTGTCTATATCTTGAAGAGTACAAAGCACAGTCTAGAGCTTTCAAGGAGAAGCTAACTCTCCAAAAATTCTTCCAAATTAGAGAATAAAGAGGATCCTATAGCAGCAATAGAAGGAAGAGGCATAATAGAGTCTCTTTGCCTACATTTGATGGATCTTCCTCAAGCAATGTCAAGGCTTGGAGGAGGGAGTTAGATTCATTTTTCAAGCTACATCTTGTGGCTGAAGACGAGGCTGTTCAAATTGCATCACTTCATCTCTTAGATGAAGTAGAAGATTGGTGGTTTGGGCACCTAGAGCATGCAAAGGTGACCAAGTATTCAGATTTCTTTCACAAGTTGAGGAAGGAGTTTGATGTGGAGAAGAAAGATATGTGCTACAAAGATACATCTCCCAAGGAAACCAAGGAGAATGTCAATCTTATCACTCTGGACAAGGGGTCACTACTTTCACCACCTGCTACAGAAGTACTTGTATCTGGAGAAGAGGCACTTGCATCTTTGCAAGGTAGTCTTGAGCTCTTGACATATGGAGTCCCATGCATGGATAAAGAGATGCATGAGGAGGAGGAGGAAGATACCAGTGCTAGTACACTTAAAGAAAAGAGACCATCACTCTTACCAGCAGTTGGAGACACTATTGTCCCGGTTGGAGAAACTCTTTTGTTCTGTCAAGAGGTTCCCACATATCAGTTGATCCAAGGTATGCATAAAATTTCAGCACATATTTTTTCAAGACCAATGAATAACCAAGGGTTAGAAAAAAATGCTAATTTGAAGTAGAGACATATCATAGCATAGAGGGCCCTTGATCTAATCAAGGAGGAGACTGAAAACTATCCCTGTTCATCATTGTTGAGCTACATTCAACCCTTTGATTTGAGATGTAGAGTTTCAGAAAATGGGGTTAGCATTATCCTATGTACAATGGTTGATTATGAGATCAATATTGTGCCTTACTTTGAGACAACATATGTATTACCCTGTAGATCTACAACATTGTCACTTTGTAGCTGTGACCAAGAAAGGGCTTCATCATTCTTGGAGCATTCTAGAGGTAGATTCACTCATGAAGCAATGGAAGAAAATATGACAAATGGTATACATCTTGAAATGACAAACATTTTCTCCCTTCTAGATGACCCTTTCTCAACGAGCATCTCACTGCTCAAAGAGAAACTTCTACTTGTAGAAAATCCAATAATTCTTTGGTTTTGGAGGGCCTTTGATGGAGAGAGAATATCATTAAGAGATCTCATTAGAGATACATTTCAACATTTCATGAAGTGCAAAGTTATTCAACAGATTGGGGGAGATGGTATTCTACAAAGGGAGGATACCATGATTCTGCAGCACATCACTCATCTTCCATATTGGGGTGAGTGGATGAGGATGATGAGCAAGGGGTCACATGATCACTTGCATATTTACATGGGCCAGCAAGCTTGGTTACGTTGGTTTCCATTGGGAGGTTTCTGTCACTCTCCAAAGGCTCCTATTTTTCTAATCCATGCCTTGAAAAACACATATGAAATGAAGGAGGAGGCATGGCTGTGCTGGCTGCTCTTGGGTGAGTATGGATACCACCCAATAGCTCAAAATTTTATGAATCATGTCTTATGTGTCAATGATAAATTGTAGCAAAGGAAGGCATGTTCATTTTGGTTTCACTTGAGAGAGTTTGGCCACCACATGACATCTCCTGTGTCTATGTGTTTTGTATTGTGTAAAATTTGGCATAATGATCTCATGATGTGCATTGATGATATTTATTTGTATTGGGCTGATGTGACATCTCATATGTCCATTAGTATGCTTTTGCTTCATGATGAAAATGAGGAGAAGAGAAAGTAGCAAGATCTCTTGTTGCTTTGGTTGCTTTTGGGGGAGTTTGGCTTGTCCATCTTACATGGAGGAGATGGAGGATGGCAGCAAAGGGCCTTACTCCGGTGGTTACTCTTAGGAGAATATGGTTTGACATCTTGGTCTACCCATATAGCTCCTTTCCTTATTCTTTTGCATAACATTGGAATGATGCTTGGATCCAACAGGGCCAACAGGGCTAAGTATGAGAGCATATCAATGCTCAATCTAATTCATGAAACATGGGATGGAGATATGTATTGTGTGATGGAGCTTTTCCTTTGTGAAGAGAACCACCTTATTTTATGCACCTAATGTATTGATAATGATGTTGGAAATCATATGGTTGTCACTTGGTACTTCATGATGGAAGGAGGGCATCTAACCAAATAGTTGGAGGTCATTCTTTATGTCTTTAAAAGATAACTTTGGAACCAAACATGAATAACCCATTGCAGCAAATGGAGGAAGCCTTCCTTATGTGGACGCCATTTGGAGGGGTATAGATGGCCTTGCATCTACTTTTGGAGTTTCTTGAGGACAAGCAACATTTTGCCCGGGGGGGAGACTGTAATATTCCCAAAATTTCACATCATATTTGGAATATTAGAGTCCTTGATTTTCTTAATGAATTAAGTAAATAAAAGGGTGGAGGGACCCACAATCCTCAATAAGAATAAATATCCACTTTTGTATGTGTGACTGTGGATTAATTTAGCCTAGATCTGTAAAATGAGGTAGTTGAGCAACTGCTAATGCGAAAGAGATTGGAGATCATGTCTCATTTAATGAGAAAGATCATGGAGGGTTGATTCAGTCAACTAAGATCTTGAAGATGTCAAACAAAGGATCATTGAGCATTCATGATCAAGTGATGGAAGATCATGTGCAAATGAAGCACACATGATGGAGGAGGTGTACATTGCACCTAGGATGTTGGTTGATTTGGTCAAACAACGCAGTCCCACTTGGAGGATCTTGTCCACATGTGACTGCGTAGTTGTGATTAGGGCCAAGGCTTGGGAAGGCTCAAACATTATAAAGGAGATGAAGGCAAAGGTGAAAGGTATCTTGGATTATTTTGATGTATGATCTTTTAGATTTGGAATTTTCAAGTGACATTCCACTGCATTCTTGGGCTGTTTAGCAGAGATTGCAGGTGCTGTTTAGTACAGGGTGTTCCCGGGCGGGAATACCACCTCTTTCTTAGAGTAGCTCTAGAAAGATGATTTTACTTCATTGTACATCAGACTTTAAGTGCCATTTCCTTTTCCTAATTTTTGCAGAACATTCATATTCAGAAATCTGCAGATTTCTAAAGATCAGTTTGGAAGGTGGAAGTTGTCTTCAGTGCTTCAGCTGGAGAACAAGGTGAGGGATTAGTCCCATCACTTGGGATTATAGATCAGCACTCCCAAAGCCACATTGTAGATCTGGCATCAGGCCAAAATTTATTGACCTCCTAGCAGCAGTATTCCCTTCAGGAATAACGCTGTCCATATTGTAGATCTAGAAGGAGGAAGGAAGTTGCTAGTACTTCAGCTAGCAATCCAGTGGAGGATCATTCCATCACATTTCCATCAGTATTACCATCAGCCTGGAGTTTATTTTAGCATTTTTCAGCAGGCATAAGGCCTCTCTTTCCCTCACAACACAGTTTCTAGAGGAAGTTGTGTTGTAGCAGCTGCAATCATTATTATAGGATTGAGAATATAGATATAGAGCTTCTAGCTCATATATCTGAAGAAGGGATCAACCGTTCAAACATAGATCTGATCCGATATCATATTTCAACCATCTATTTGTCAGATCTAGCTTCAGATCTATATTTCCTAGCAGATCAAGGATCAAATCCTAAGGAGGTGATTTTCCAAAGTTGCATATCTGGAAAATCCTTTCTGGGTTATCTTGGGAATCCATCACATTGGCCAGATCTTGAATCTTGGCATCATCTGAGCTACATTTTTGAGTAGATATACATTTCTCTTTTTAGCCTACAACTATATGTTCATATTTTGCTGAAGGGACAGCACAGTATTTGCTGCAGAGCCTCTCCAGTTATGTTGTACTTGTTGTATACATGTTTTCAGGGTGATCCTAGCTCATCTTTTTGGCTAGATCTACCTATATTATGTACTTGTGTAACAACTGAATCATCTCCAATATAATAAAATGGCTCAATCTCTTTCTGCATATTCTGATGTGTACTTAAGATTTATTGTTTATCTTGCTATAATTTCTTATATTGTGTGAAGTATTACTGCATTCTCCCTTTTGGGATATTACATACAGGTACAAAGAAGTGAGTTCACCATTAGGTAAGATCTTGTGCATTTGAGTTAAATGGTATTCTTACAACAACACATTTGAATGTACTGATATTGGGATCATATAAGATGCTTTTGGGTATGGATTAGTTGTACCTTCACAAGACCAAATTATACTATTATGATAAGGCCGTTGAGTTCCTGAATGATAATGGAGAAAATAGAATTTTGTAGGGTAAGAGGAATCCTACATCATTGAGGATGGCCACAACTATGTAGGCTAAGCATAGCTGCAGGAAAGGTTGTGTGATGTTTGTAGTGCATGTTTCTAGTGAGAAGGGTAAGGATGTTGAGGATACAAAAATATTCCAAAGGTATCTTGTATTACAACAATTTCAAGATGTGTTTCCAACAGAAATTCCAGAGTTACCTCCTCACAGGGAAATGTACTTTTCAATTGAGTTGGTATAAGGGGCAACACCAACATCAAAGGCGCCTTACAGGATGAGCACACCAGAGTTAGTGGAATGGAAGTTGCAGCTGAAGGAAATGCTTGAAAAGGGATATATTAGGCCGAGTGTATCACCTTAGTGTGCACTAGTGTTGTTCATAAAGAATAAGGATGGTACTCTCAGGTTGTGCATTGATTACATGCATCTGAGCAAGGTGACGATCAAGAACATGTACCCATTTTCGAGGATTGATAACTTGTTTGATCAATTGAAGGGAATAACAATATTCTCTAAGATCGACTTAGATTAGGATATCATCAGGTACACATAAAAGAAGAGGACATCTACAAGACTACCTTTAGGGCCAGGTATGGGAATTATGAATTTGTTGTAGTTCCATTCAGTTTGAATAAGGTCCGATATACATTTATGTGTTTGATGAATAATGTGTTGTGTCCTTATCTGGACAAGTTTTTAATTATATTCATTGATGACATCTTGGTATATTCTAAGAATAATGAAGAACATGTTGAGCATTTAGCAGCAGTGTTGAGATTTCTAAGAGAGCATCAATTATATTGTAATATTCCCAAATGGGGAAGCAACAATACATGAACACAATAATGGAAATAACAATGAATAAATCAACACATCATGACATGAGACAAATGTACAACCATCTTATTAAACATATCAACAAATAATAGGCACAATATCTTGAGGATCAAGTCACTCAAGCAATACAAAACAAACCTCTACAACCAAAATATGCCAATACATGAGAAATAGCTACCATACAAATGCCCTTGAGCTATGACAACACAGTTTTAGGGCACAAAATGCTGCATAAAGATATATCAATGTGGATCTGCTGTTATATATCTGAAATAATGCTAGGAGTGAAGATCTATCCTCCTAGATACCTTTCCAAGAGAACCCGGGAAAGGTTTTCAGAAATACACCCAAATACAAATGGTAATCTACATCTCTAGGACTGAAGAGTCACTGCAAACTAAAGCTCATGAAATAGAAGGCTGAAATAATATATATCTGATGTAGATCTTCTCAAAGGTCTCCTCCAATGAAAGTCTGAACCCTTCAACTATAGGAAAACACTCCAAAAGAGCCAATATATCCTCCCATGAAGCTGCCCTCCAAAATAATGCAATTCCTAGCTGAAACTGTGCTGTAAATGATGGGAATAGGTTGGCCTGGTGCTAAAGATATGAAATGTTCTTAGAATCCCTCCTTGATGATCTCCCAAGAGAAGGAATCCTTCCTCCTATGAAAAACTAGCTCAGAAAGTGGGTTTATCAACCCTCCACTACAACACCCTGCAACACAACACAATATTCTATAGAAACTGTGCTATAGATGGAGACTAAAGCTTGGCAAAATTTTTGGATATGTGGAAATGATAGATCAATACTCTCCCAAGGGGCCTCTCAAGGAAAGAGGCGGGATTCCCGACCGGGAACACCCTGTGCTAAAAAACACCAGCAATCTTAGCTAAACAACTGAGAGAGAAAAAGTCTAAACAACCATATCAAAATAATAATCATGAGCTAACCCCATATGAATGCCATCCCCTTACTTATAAAAAATGTGAGCCTTATCACCTTGGGTCCCACTCATTAAGGTTTCCACCATCATGCAATTAATCTTCCTCCAAAACTGCGTTGTCCCATCAATAATGCCACTCCTCCATAACAACGCTGTTTGATTTGGTCAGAGTTGACCTATTCAACATGCTCCAGCTCCTTTTCACACCTAAGGGTCTTCAATCTAGCTTTTATATGACCTCCATTCACACTAGAAGTGTCTTTTATTCCTACTAAGGAGATTTATGGGTCTCCATAGCCTCTTATTCTTTAATCTAAGATCAAAATTAAAATTTAATATTCCAATTAATTGTGTGCTAATTTAGGAATATTACAGTCCTCCCCTCCCAAATGTTGCTTGTCCTCAAGAAACTGTAAGGATAGAACTGAAGAGCCTCTCCTCTTCCTCCTGTAGCATCTCCATGTGATAAGCTCCCCCAAAGAACAAGATGTTGTCTCATCAATAAGTCTCCAGGTTTCTCCTCCCAAGTGTATGAGTATGCCTTGGGTGAAAATTCCAAATGGCTCTCATCATGAACAAGTGGAATATCCATGGAAGAAACTATGTGTGGTCTAGAGGCCTTATTGAGTCATGGAATCTGAAATATATTGGGAACTATCATTCCCATGTGAAACCTCCATCCCCAAGCCATCATCCACAAAAAGTGAGTCACCCTCCAACATGGCAACTCATGAAACATCTCCTCCACCTTAGGCTCCTGCAAAGAAGGTGGGCTGCATAGCTAAACATGATGGATCAAATTGTCCATACCATGCCATCTCTCTTTCCACTTATGATAAGTGTAGAGCTGCTGTTGAATATGGGTTGCAATAATGTTGCCTTCATGAAGCAAAAAGGCAATAGGACCCTCAAAGACCCACCCTTTGGTTCTTGCCTAGATCATTCCATATGAAAAGAATATGGAATTATCATCATATGAAATCCAAATGAGAGAGGTACTAAAGGTTTTACATAGTGCTAGAAGATACCAACAGTCTCTAAAGTAGTCACAACACATTTTTTCTAACTTCTTTTTTCAGAAAATAACATGGCAAGTTGTTTCCTAACAAATTGCTAGTTGTGAAAGACATCACATTTACTAGTAAATAGTAAATGAAATTGTAGATCAATTGAGCATACAAGAAATATCACAACACTTGCCTAAATCCATACAAGAAATGGCTCTGTCCATCATAGATATTGGTCCCAAAATGACCATGAAGCCCAAATAGAGGCTTACCCTCTTGTGGAGCAATGCACTGCATAGAGATGGTAAGAGAATGAAAATACTGTGTTAGATAATCAATGTGTGCAAAAACACAATACTTACCATGCAATGAGAGTAGGTTGATAATAAGATCCATAAATGATCCCTCCATAGTGGTATGATATACTCCCATGAAGAGGAATGTACTATGTGCTGTATGAAGATCTTTCTTCTTATGCTTGGAAATCCAAGTCAAGAAGATCATATCATGGTAATAGATGTCTCCATCCACTACTCCATCACTCTCATACTCTTCTTTTCCATCAAGTGCATCATATGTGAAGTGATCCTGGGAACACTCCATCAACAAAATCAAGCTCCCAAGTGACAACGCTATTGGCCTTTGTAATAAGGATCCTGTCATCTCATAGCTCCATTATTTGACATACCATATGTCAAAGCCATCAATCATAATGCTGCTATATATGGGATATTCCTTCCAAAGTGGAAGTACCTCTTGATCCTCCAAGGTTAAGGAGTAGCCCCTTTGCACCATGATAGTGCCATCAACTACTCCTGCAACATCATGCAAAGTATGGAAGGGAATCAGTCCATATCCTCCCAAGAACAACCAAAACAACAACAACTCTTGTTGCCTCCCCACACCATCACCATATGAACTATGGAGCAACAACATGATGGTTGACATGATAGATATCATATCACCCCAATATACCCAAACTCCTTGCTTCCATATGACGTAATGTAATATTCCCAAATTTTCACCTAATATTTGGAATATTAGAGTCCTTAATTTTCTTAATGAATTAAGTAAATAAAAGGGTAGAGGGACCCATAATCCTCAATATGAATAAATATCCACCTTTTGTGTGTGAATGTGGATTAATTAAGCCTAGATCTACATAATGAGGTAGTTGGGCAACTACTAATGTGAATGGAATTTGAGATCATGTCTCATTTATGAGATAGATCATGGAGGTTGACACAGTCAACTCAGATCTTGAGAGGTCAAATAGAATATCATGGAGCATTCATGAAAAGATGATGGAGGAAGTTGTGCAATTAATGCACACATGATGGAGAGGGTGTACATTGCAACTAGACATGATGGATGACTTGGTCAAATAGCGTAGTCACACATGAAGGATCTTGTCCACATGCACGGCGTAGTCTAGATGAGGGCCAAGGCATGGGAAGGCTCAAACACTATATAAAGGAGATGAAGGCAACAATGGAAGACATGCTTGAGTTTATTGATGTTGTGGATCTGTTTAGATTTGGAATTATCATGTGACATTCCATTGCTTTCTTGGGATGTTTAGTAGAGATTGCAAGTGATGTTTAGCACAGGGTGTTCCTGGTCGTAAATCCCACCTCTTTCTTAGAGTAGCTCTGGAAAGAGTATTGTACTTCATTCTACATTAGGCATTGGTGCCATATATCTTTTCCTACTTTCTGCAGAACATTCGTATTTAGAAATTACAGATTTCTGAAGATTAGTTTGGAAGGTGGAGGTTGTCTTCAATATTTCAGTTGGAGAACTGGTGAAGGTTTATTCATATCACCTTGGGCTTAAATATCAACATTCCCAGAGCTTCATATCAGATCTGGCATCAGGCCAAAATTTATTGACCTCCTAGCAATAGTAATACCTTCAAGAATTACGCTGTCCATTTTACAGATCCAAAAGGAGGAAGGAAGTTCCTAGCATTTCAGCTAGTAATATTGTGAGGGATCATTCCCTTAGCTTTCCATCAGTATTTCCATCAGCTTGGAGTTTATTGCAACATTTTTCAGCAGGCAGAAGGCCTCTATTTCCATCACCGCGTAGTTTTTATGAGCAGTTGTGTTGCAACAGCTGTAATCATTATTGGAGGATTGAGAAGCTAGATCTAGAGCTTCTAGCTTGTAGATCTGAAGGAGGGATCAAACCTTCAAGCTTTGATCTGATTTTGTGAAATATTTCAGCCATCTATATGTTAGATCTAGCTTCAGATCTGTAATCCCAACAGATCAAGGATCAAGCCCTAGGAGGGTGATTTTCCAAAGTTGTAGATCTGGAAAATCCTTTCTGGGTTATCTTGGGAACAAATCACATTGGCTAGATCTTGAATCTTGGCATCATCTGAGCTCTAGATTTGAGTAGATCTGCATTTTAATTTTCAGCCTGCAGTCATATATTCACATTCTGCTAAAGGGACAACACAGTATTTTCTTCAGTTTTTCTCCAGTTACACAGTGCCTACTGTGGCATGTTTTCAGGGTGATTCTAGGCCATCTCTTTGGCTATATCTCCTCATATTTTGTACATGGTTTAACTAAAACTTCTCCAATATAATAAAATGGCTTAGCTTCTCTGTATATATTGTTGTTTTCTTTAGATTTATTGTTTATCTTGTTGCAGTTCTCATATTGTGTTTGAGTATTAATGCATTCTCCCTTTTGGGATACTACATGTAAGTGCCATGCCCAGTTCCATCCACCAACCTACTCTTTGAAATAGAATGTGTCATATGATGACCAAACTCTTGTAATGATCCTTTTCAGAAATTGCTCATGAATCCGGCAAATGAGAATCCTTTTTCGAAAACATTACCAATCAACAACTGGATCTATTCCAGAGATTGACTGTATGGGAATTTACTGGATATGTCACCTCTGAAAAGAGGGTGAGATATAGAGGATAGCTGGCCCTGTACAGACTCTGTCTATAGAACTTTGTCGAAGGGTAATATCCCCAAGAGGTATTTCTCAATAATACATGCCTGAAAAATGCATTTTTCAGGAATATATGCTACAAAAGCTCAGACCAGCCCTTTTATTCCTCATATCAGAGTATCTAAGACCTAAATACAAGAGGAGGCTTCAAACAAATCACTCTAGGTGGGTTAAAGAGATCTCCCACACCTAGTTGCCTTGAAAATTGCCAAAATAAGGGACTGCAGCAATATGAAAACTGTATAACGGTCCTAAATTGAATAATAAGCTTTGAAACCAATGTAAAAGACATAAATTCAGATCTGGAACTACAGCAGCAAGAAATATGTTCAATACCTTCATCCAATAGTGGGGAAAAGTGAGGATTTATGCACTAAAATGGATGTAATAGGAAATATGCGTAAGAATAAGGGAAACGTATTTGTGATATGTTAAATAGGGTTATATGAAACCTCCATGCAAAATTTCAGCTCAAAAAAATGCGTTTTTCTATGTTAAACAGTTCCTCCTTCCCGACTAGTCAAGAAAATCCCTGATTCCCCATGACCTCAAGTATGCAGATTGGATTGAAGCTTCAACAACGTGATTTTCTGAAGGGTTTAGTGAGTTTAGCCCCTTTCACATTTAGAAGCTCCTTCTAGAACTATGCAATCTAAGATGCCCTCTTGCGATTTAGCCCCTTTCACACCTGCAAGATATAATTTAAATAGCCCAGATATGTCTCTGTTCACATAGGCATTGATTTATTCTTAGTTTTCAGGAGTTTTACATGTCCTCCTTCACAATTTATTCATTAATCATGAAATACAAAATAAATAAGGAAAAATTAATGTTCCAATTAGCTGAAGCTAATTTAGGAACATTACAGTCTCCCCCTCCCAAATGTTTCTTGTCCTCAAGCAACTGCAAGGGTGCTGCAAAACTTTCCCTTCTTTTCTTGTGGCCTCCTCATCTGTTAGTCTCCACCATTGCTCTGAATCTTCTGCAATATCTTTTTCTTCCAATGGTCCTCCCTAAATATGCAAGTTGGCCTTTGGTGAATAAACCTAAGGGCTCTCATCATGAAGAAATGGAAGGTTGTTGTGGAAACCCTCTTGCTGATCCATGGCCTCCTTAAGATAGAAGTGATGACAATCATGGGGATTTTCATGATCCATGAAAGACTCCCATCTCCATGCTATCATCCAAATGAAGTGGATCACCTCTAGCTTGGCAATCCATAGAAGAAATCCTCCCCAATACATATGGGAGGCATGTTACCAACAAACATATGGCTCACTTTACAAAGAGGCAAGTGATCTATCATAGTGGCCATACAAAATCTCATGCTCCCATGGAAGCATGCAATGCAAAAAGAATGGAGGGCTCCTTCCCAAGGACACACCCAAACAAAGTACCTCCTTTCCGACCATGTTCCCAAGAGTAATAACATTTTCAACATAAGGAATCATGATTAGAATCATGCTAGCTTCCATGTATGATAAATGAGAAGAGAGGTGTTCCCTCATGTGCAACCAGCGTAGTCTTACCCTCACTACCATGGAATAGAAAGTGTCAAGTGTCCTCCCCAACACTTGCTTGCTGCCTCATCCTTCTTGCATGCTTGGAGAAGGTGCATAAAATTTTGTGTAAAAGAATCACACCATGGAAAGAGCATCTCCCCTCCAAGGTTCTTCAAAGGATGACATCATCATCATAGCTCATGGCCTCAAGTGGCCCATGAAGCCCATCATAAATAGTGCTCCCTCTTGGAGAAAATCCCTGCAAATGAGTGTTAGAAAAATACAAGTATACATCATGAGATCCAGCAATATAATATTCATTATATACTTGTTCAAAATCAGCAAGGCTGCTCATGGGTGAGGCTCCTCTCACACTTCAATGAGTAAGGAAGTGTAGATGATAATTCTTCCCAAGAGCTATGTTCCTCCTCATCTAACAAATGGCCCATGCACTCCTCCATATGAGTGTGCACCTCCTCTTTGACATACTTGATTCCAAGTTCGCATGTTAGAGCCCCATAAACTTTCCTTTTGCTGCCTCCCTTGCAGCTGATCTTGCCCAAGACAAGATTGAAGCATGTGGAAGTCAACTCCCCCTTGGAAAGTTCTTGCCTTCCAATACTTCCTAAATTTGGCCCCTGCATGCAAGAGTATTAAGACCCTCTTGCCATGTTCAGAAATCTCCTCTATCAATGAGAAAACAATGAGCTGTTCCAAAGGCTTGGATGTGCCATGTGCCCTCATACCCATACCATCATAGATTTCTATTTCTTCATTTCTCAGCGCAGATGAATGAATGGAAAATAGAAATGTTTTGTTCAAAAAATTGCATACCTCTTTTTTGAATTCATGGAATATACTCTGCGCTGTGCTTGCTTCTCTCAAGGCTCCTCTCTTAGCCAAGTATGCAAATGCTGCCCGTAGTTGAGAGAACACTTTAGTTATCCTCTAATCAGGAGGTCTTCTTGGTGGAATGCCTCTTTGCAAAGAGACATCAAGGCATAGAGAAGATGGGGATGTAGGTGGACAGATTTGCCCCTACCATTGCTGCATGGGTTCTCTTGCCTTCTTTGTTTCTCCAACCCTTGGAACAGAGAAGGGTGTATGCTCTTCTTCTTGAGATGCTCTTCCTCCTCTCTTCCTCCTTCTACCTTCAAGATCTCACCACTTGGTAATGACAATACATGCTACCCATGCATTGTGCCAAGATCTTGATGTGTGAGACCTTTTTTAAACTCCTTGCAAGAATGCAAGAGTTTCCCTCCTTGGAGCAAGTGCTCCATTCTCCTCTTCATGAGGTATTTGAGGTGCCTTTTTTGTGATTGCGTTAGTACCTCCTGCCTTCTCCCCTTCTTCAAAAATGAAATTGTTCCAACATCAACAAGAGACCTTAGATCTTGGTCATCTTTTGAAGGAGAAACCTTCATGCTTCCCTCTTGAGAAGAGGATCCTTCACCCAAAGGAGATCTGGCCCTTGGAAATGCATCCAACAAACTCACTTCTTCTTTCTTCCTCTTCATGAAGAAGTCACTAACAGAACGTTGAGGCTTAAGTGATATGGCTGAGTGCACATATCCATGAGATGAGGATTCAAAATGTTCCTCATCTATAGATCTCGGAGATTTGATCAGAAGATCTTCTTTTTCTTGAAACTTCCCGAAAGTTTCATTGCTTCTACTTTGTTCTTCTTGTACAATCTCTTCACTGGATTTGAAGATTGATGAGAGTAAACTCATCTTCTTCAGCTTTATACTCTATAGTTTGCTTCTTGCTTCTTATGATAGCTTGATCTTACAATCTGAGCCAAAGATCATGCTCTAATACCACTGTAATGTTCCTTTTCAGAAACTGCTCATGAATCCGACAAATGATAATCCTTTTTCGAAAACATTACCAATCAACAACTGGATCTATTCCAGAGATTGAATATAGGGGAATTTACTGGATATGTCACCTCTGAAAATAGGGTGAGATCCAGAGGCTAGCTGGCCCTATACATAATCTGTCTATAGAACTTTGTCGAAGGGTAATATGCCCAAGAGGGATTTCTCAGCAATACATGCCTGAAAAATGCATTTTTTAGGAATATATGCTACAAAAGCTCATAAAAGCTCTTTTATTCCTCATATCAAAGTATCTAAGACTTAAATCCAAGAGGAGGCTTCAAAAAAATCACTCTAGGTGGGTTAAACAGATCTCCCACACCTAGTTGCCTTGAAAATTTCCAAAATAAGGGACTGCAGCAATCTGAAAACTGTATAACGGTCATACCTTGAAGAATAAGCCTTTAAAAAAATGTCAAAAAACATAAATACATATCTGGAACTACAGAAGCAAGAAATATGTTCAATCCCTTCATCCAATAGTGGGGAAAAGTGAGGATTTATGCACTACAATGGATGTAATAGGAAAAATGCATAAGAATAAGGTAAAATGCTCTGGGATATGTTAAATAGGGTTATATGGAACCTCCATGAAAAATTTCAGCTCAAAAAAATGTGTTTTTCTATGTTAAACAGTTCCTCCTTCCCGACTAGTCAAGAAAAACCCTGATTCCCCATGACCTCAAGTATGCAGATTGGTATGAAGCTTCAAAAACGTGATTTTTTGAAGGGTTTAGTTATTTTATGCATGAATATAAGTATTCAAGTTCAGAATACGAAGCATATGGATTATACTAAGAAAAACAAGCATTTTCATAAGGAAAAACCCCGCAATAAGATGCTGCAACACATAAGAAAAGACTGCATGACCATGACAATGTTATTTTCTGGGGCTGAAGCAGTGTTTCATTAATATTCAGATATGAAGCATATAAGTACATAAAAATATAGATCTAATACAGAAATAAGTACAAGAAATGATGATCTATACATTCCCCTTGGGTTTTGTGCAAAACATGAAATGCCGGAAGTAGATCTGAGATCTAAAATTGCAGATATGCAGAATGATTCATAAATTTATGAATAATAACATGTTACAATATATCAGATCTGAAACTAACATGGATTGGATGGCCAATCCATGGATCACCACGGTGAGAGGAATAATCCTAACACTGGAGATCTTTCCTCCAAAATACCGACAAAACACCCAGCAACTGTAGATCTGCAAATAACACAGTTTAGGGGAAATACTGTGCTGCCTCTTCTGGAATGTGTTTGGCCTGATGCCAAGATGTATATCTGAAGCCCAATGAGTCTAAAACCAGCTTATCAATGGGATATATGAGTTTCCCAGTGACAAAGGGTGCTAGAACTCCCTAGATCTAGAGAGATCTAGTCTCCACTTGCTGCAACTCTCATGAAAAATTCAGCCCTAAACAGGATTGTGCTGTAGATGCAAGATGAAGCTTGGCCAAAATGCCGGATAGTGGAGAAATGCAACACAATCTCCTCCAAATAGCTACTCCATGGACGGAGAGAGGGTTCCTAAACAGGAAACCCTCTTCCCTTTGGCTAAACAGCCAAGAGAACTCGAGTTGCCCAAGAAACCTCAAATTTGAAATATCTTCAACAACCTTTGCTTGTTTCTCTCCTCCTTCTTTTATAATATTAAAGTCTTGGAAAAACCCTAAACCACTTCATTGGTTTAGCCCCTTTCACATTTAGAAGCTCCTTCTAGAACTACGCAGTCTAAGATGCCCTCTTGTGATTTAGCCCCTTTCACACCCGCAAGATATAATTTAAATAGCCCAGATATGTCTCTATTCACATAAGCATTGATTTATTCTTAGTTTTCAGGAGTTTTACATGTCCTCCTTCACAATTTATTCATTAATCATGAAATACAAAATAAATAAGGAAAAATTAATGTTCCAATTAGCTGAAGCTAATTTAGGAACATTACAACTCTTTCAAGAGTAACCAATGTAGTCTTGCCTCCTGTTTCCCGGTGTCATAAATCTGCAAGTGGCTTCCAATCCTCTTGCTCATCAACATCACCCATCCAACCAATGGTGAGTGTCTATCATTATGCCCAAAATTGGTATCCCTCCAATGGAGAATACCTTCCTCCCAAATCAGATTTCTATCTTTGCATTTCATGGGATATTGAAATGCAATCTCCTGGAGATATCCAAATGAAGACCACTCATCAATGACCATGTTGACCCCATAAGGATCCAAATAAGATGTAGGCAGAAACTTGTCATTGAGATGTGAAGTGCTCATCAGGAAGTGTCCATCATAATAATGGAATATGTCATCCCTCATAAGATGCCCTCCATCAAACATCTGCCTATCCTCTATTATACATGTAGAAAGTTCATTGGAATGCTAAAATAATGGTTGGCCCCCCAACTCATCATTGCTGCTCAATGACAGTCCTGCTGATCTCCATAATGGTGCATCTGCTGTCTCAAGATCATGCTCACTGTTGAACACATAGTTTTGCATTGCATGGTTCAGGGCAATGCTCATCCCATCCTACAAGAATCTACAATCCAACCCCAAGAGTGGTGTGAAGCTCAACAATGATACAATAGGATTACTGCATATCCCATCCTATAAAAAATCAAGGGTTCTCAGTGCAATGATAGTCTGCTGCTCCAAATCAGTAATGTACTTTGAACCTAGGTCATGCAGTAGTACATTCCAACAATCTTCCATATGATGTGCTGAAATAATAGAGAGTGGAAACATGTGCATACCTTGGTAAAGCGTGGGAACCTCTTGTATTGCTACAAGGGTTCCTCTTTCCAGTGTGATGGCTTCCCCAACTACTGATGATGATGGCTTCTCTTCCATGGCTGCATCAGCGCTGGTACAAGTCTCCTCCTCCTCATGCATCTCCAGAATAGTGCATGGGATCCCCAATGTCAAGAGATCAAGGCCACTTGGCAAAGATGAAAGGGTGCTTTCTCCTGATGTAAGTGCTCCTGCAACAAGTGGTGGTGAAGGCTCCTTCTCCACTAATTTCTCCTTGTCAAACTTCTTGATCAACCTTTGAGTAAAATCTGCATATGAAGTCACTTTTGCATGACTCAAATGGATGAACCACCAAATGTTTGCTTCACCCTCAAGGTGCAACACTGCAATATCAATAGATTGTTTCTCTACTACTGGGTGTAGCAGGAAAAATGCATCCAACCTCATTCCCCAAGCCTTTGATGTGCATGTGGATGACCCATCAAAGGTAGACAATAGGAATCTATTTCCCTCTTTTCTTCTATTGCTGCAAGGTCTCCTTTCTTCTTTGAGTTGAATGAACTGTGGGAGAGTTAGATTCTCCTTGAAAGCTCTAGGTTGAGACTTATATTATGCAAGATACTCACTTAGAATCTCATGATATAAGTTTCCTCCATATTCATGCCTCTTGTCTTCAAAATAAAAGGGCATAGAATGTTTCTTTGGAGCTCTATGTAATACTAGATCTTCTTTTTGCTGATAGGAAGTACATGGACCTTCCTCATCTTGAAACCCTAGTGTGGTTTCACTCCTATTCTCCATTTTCCTTTGCTTGACGTCCTTGGTGAGGTCCTTCTTAGATATGAAAAGAGATGAGATAAATATCATTCTCTCCATCATTCTGATATCTTTCTCCTTATTCTCTTCTTATAGCATATTGGCTGAAACTCACAGGCTGAGCCAAGATTATGCTCTGATACCACTGTAATATTCCCAAATGGGGAAGCAACCATACATGAACAAAATAATGGAAATAACAGTGAATAAATCAACACACCATGACATGAGACAAATTTACAACCATCTTATTAAACATATCAACAAATAATAGACACAAGATATTGAGGATCAAGTCACTCAAGCAATACAAAACAAGCCTCTACAAGCAAAATATGCCAATACATGAGAAATAGCTACCATACAAATTCCCTTGAGCTATGAAAACACATTTTTCAGGCATAAAATTCTGCATAAAGATAGATAAATGTGGATATACTATTATATAGGTCAGCTCAAATAATGCTAGGAGTGAAGATCTAGCCTCCTAGACACTTTTACAAGAGAACTAGGGAAGGGTTTCTGGAAATACACCCAAATACAAATCGTGATCTACAACCCTAGGACTGAAGAGTCACTGCAAAATGAAGCTCATGAAATATAAGGCTGAAATAATATAGATCTGATGTAGATCTCATCAAAGGTCTCCTCCAATGAAAGGCTGAACCCTTCAACTACAGGAAAACACTCCAAAAGAGCCAATAGATCCTCCCCTGAACCTGCCCTCCAAAATAATGAAATTCCTAGATAAAACTATGCTGTAAATGATGGGAATAGGTTGGCCTCATGCCAAAGATCTGAAATGTGCTCATAATTCCTCCTTGCTGATCTCCCAAGAGAAGGAATCCTTCCCCCTATGAAAAACTAGCTCAGAAAGTGGGTTTATCAACCCTCCACTGCAACAACCTGCAACATAACACAATATTATACATAAATTGTGCTATATCTGGAGGCCGAAGCTTGGCCAAAATGTCGGATATGTGGAAATGATAGATCAATACTCTCCCAAGAGGCCTCTCAAGGAAAGAGGTGGGATTATCGACTGGGAACACACTGTGCTAAACAACACCAACAATCTTAGCTAAATAGCCGAGAGAGAAAAAGTTTAAACAGACATATCAAAATAATAATCATGAGCTAACCCCATATGGATGCCATCTTCTTCCTTATAAACAATGTGAGCCTTCTCACCTTGGGTACCACTCATTAGGGTTTCCACCATCATGCAATTAATCTCCCTCCAAAACTACATTGTCCCATCATTAATGCCACTCCTCCATAACAACGTTGTTTTATTTGGTCAAATTTGATGTATTCAACATGCTCCAGCCCCTTTTCACACCTAAGGGTCTTCAATCCAGCTTTTAGATGACCTCCATTCACACTAGAAGTGTCTTTTATTCCTACTAAGGAGATTTATGGGTCTCCATAGCCTCTTATTCTTTTATTTAAGAGAAAAATTAAAGTTTAATATTCCAATTAGCTGTGTGCTAATTTAGGAATATTACGTATATGCTAAGCTTATCAAGTGAAGTTTATTTAAGACAAAGTTACACTACTTGGGACATGTTGTTTCCAAGGAAAGCATAGCAGTATATCCAAAAAAGATAAGAGCCATCATGGAGTGGGAAGGACCCAAGAATGTGGATGAAGTCAGATCATTTATGGGATTAGCAGGTTAATACAGGAGGTTCATCATGAACTTCTCATGCATTGCATATCCTATTACATATTTTTAGAGGAAAGGTAAGAATTTTGAAGGGACAGAAGAATGTGTAGCTAGTTTTGAGCAACTTAAGCAGTTGTTGATCAATGCTCTAGTTCTTAATATTGTAGATCCAGATAAAGAATTTGTGGTGTGTATAGATGCTTGTAAAAGAGTACTTTGTGGAGTCCTGATGTAGGAGGGACATGTGGTATGCTATGAGTATAGGAAATTGAATGAGCATGAAAAAAAATATGTGGATCAAGATCTTGAGTTGGTAGTTATTTTTCATCCATTGATTAAGATGTGAAGGCATTATCTTCTTGGCAGGAGATTTGTATTTCTGAGCGATCATAGTGGGTTGATATATTTTTTTGACCAATTGAATCTGAATTCCAAGCAAGCTAGATGGTTGGAAAACCTTAGTGATTTTGATTTCAAGATCGGATACATCAAGGGAAAGGAGATCAGGGTTGCAGATGCTCTCAGTAGGAAAGTGAAAGTGAACCATATAGTAGCTATGAGTTAATATGAGACAAAATTACATGATCGGATCTTATAGGAAGAACAACAAGATGATAGGTATATGGAGCTCTGGCACAGGTTACAACAGAGTACATGTATAGGTACAGGTACAAGTGCACAAGATGTGGACTATCATCTCATGGCAGATGGTTTGATCATATTTAGGGACAGGATATATGTGCCAGATAGTAGTGAGCTCAAGAAGGTGATATTGAGGGAGTTTCATGTGAAACCATATTCGGGTCACCCAGGATATAAAAAGAAATTGGTGACAGTGAAGAAGTTCTACTGTTGGCTAAATTTGAAGAGAGACATAGTAGAGTTTGTGGCTAGATGTTTGGATTGTCAATAGGTGAAGGCAGAATGTAGGCATCTAGGTGGTCTACTATAGCCTATTCTGATTCCATAATGTAAATGGGAGGTCATTTCCATGGATTTTATTATAGGTCTTCCGAGGATAACAAGGCAGCATGATTCTATCATGGTTATGGTTGACAGGTTTAGCAAGGTGGCTCAGTTCATTCCAATGAATACTACTGGCATAAGTCTTCATTAGGAAATTGTGAGATTACATGGTGTTACGAAGAAGATTGTGTCAGACAGGGATGCCAAGCTCACTTCCAAGTTTTGGAAGGAGCTGTTTGTAGGATTGGGGACATATTTGGAATTCAGTACCAATTATCATCCACAGAAAGATGGATATGCAGAGAGGGTAAAAATGATCTTGGAGGACATGCTAAGGATGTATGCGATGCACTAGCGGAGGAAATGGGAGGAGTACCTTCCATTGGTTGAGTTTTCATACAAAAATGGTTATTAGGAATCATTGAGGATGATTCATTTTGAGGCAATGTATGGGTGGATTTATAATACTCCCATCAGCTGGAGTGATCTAGTGAACATGGTACTTATTGGAACAAACATGTTGGTAAATATGGAACAAAATATGAAGGTTATAAAGAAGAATCTAAAGGCAGCACAAGACATGCAGAAGAGTTATGCAGACCAACACAGTGAATTTAAGGAGTTTTAGGTTAGGGAGCATGTGTATTTGCACAAAAAGCACAAGAATATCTCCTTGAGGGTTGGATCATGTGCCAAGTTGGCACCACAATATTGTGGGTCTTTTGAGATCCTTGAGAGGATTGGATCAATGGCCTATAGACTTTCACTGCCTCCAACAATGAAATTCCATGATGTTTTTCATGTTTCATTACTTAAAAGGTATATAAATGATGTTGATCATGCTATTGATTAGTCTGTATTACAGGTGGAGCAAGAAGGAGAATTCCAGCCAAAACCTCAATGCATTTTGCAACAAAAACAACTCATGCCCAGGAACAAAGCCATAGAAAAAGTTAAAGTGCAGTGGAGTCACTTTGGGCCCGAAGAAGCTACATGGGAGATGGATGATCAAATGCGGGCTATGTATCCTTCATTGTTTACCAGTTGAGGAAAAAAAAATTTGGTATTTGTACATATTTATGTATGGTTTATATTGTAAATACCACCATGAGCTAAGTTATAAAGCTCTAATAAGCAGTATGGTTGTTATATTTTCATGATGGTTTTTTCTTTTGAGCAGGTTATTCATTGTAAGTACTGCATCAAGCTAAGTTATAAAGCTCCATGGGTAGTATGTTTGCTTTTCAATAGTTTTTCTGAGGTAAAGGTGTGGTTTAACACCGATGAAGGTGTTCCCCAAAGGGGAGGGTTCTGTAACATACCCAGGCTAAAATTTCATGTAATAAAAGTTGATAAAGGCAAAAATAATACCACAGTTAAAGGATGCTTATTCCAAGTTGAATGTTAGGAAAATATATCCTAGTGGGCATCACTGGATGTGTTTATGGCTAAGGGGAAATTGGAAAAGGCAATGGATAAGGAATTAAAAAGGAAAAAAGGTAGTTTGGCACATTTATTTATGAAAATAATGGAAATAGGAGAAAAGGAAAGTGAAAGGTCACGGGTTGCATGTCAGGAGGAAATTGAAGGAGAATAATGGAAAATTTAAGAAATTAGAGGCATGAATGATAAGAATACCTAAGATCATTAGTTGGTAGCCTTTTTCCAGTTCATTCTAGAATTACTCTCAGAGAGGAGAAGAGCACCAAGAGGAGAAAGAGATCAAGAAAGAAAATAAAGGAAAAGAAAGAAAAGGAAGGACAAGGAAAGGAAAGGAAAGGAAAGAAAATATCAAGAAAGGAAGAGCGAGATCAAGTAGCTTCAACAAGAATACTTGCAGGTAACCGATTGCATGTATGATTTCCTAGCTAGTCTTGACATGCATGGTATGTGCATGTTTTTATTTTGTTCTTTTTCTATTGGTGGCATGGTTTTTCCAGGCTTTGACAATTGTTTTCTTCTTTCCCTTGCCCTTTTCCGGATAGCCATGCTTTGATGGGATTTTTCTTAGTTTTGAGCTTTGGAATTTCTAGATGGTTTTGGAATCCATGGTAGAGGTTGTCTTAGGAACATTCCCAAAGGCCTAGGAATCCCTTGACCGGTTCTGGCGGGATACATGGTAAAGCCTAAGTGTGGTGTCTTGGTAAGGGAATAGTGATCCGGTGTGGATTACGGTAAATCCTATAGATAAGGAGACGGAAAGTTCCTCAAGGATAGTGATGAGATCCGTAGGAATTCCAAGCTCAGTATAGTTTTGTGATCTTGGTACCATTTTAGGTGAGATCATGATTTATATATGTGAGGGTGGAGGTGGTTTAACCTCTGGATTCCATTTGTTGTTTTTGGATTGGTTTATCCATGAGATCCGACATTTATGCTTGGAATATGGCATGGGGGTGACTGGCTGAAAGAAATATTTAGTTCAACCATGTCTATGGTCGGGTGGTACATGGAAGTCTCGAACCTGGTTGGATCTTTTCGATGTTTAATGAAAGCTAAGTTCTCTTGCTTTTGTACTTGTATTTATGTGGCTTTAATGGCTGTTATCTTATGGCTATTTATGTGGTTATATGCTGGTTATAAGCATGGTTATGTGATTGGTTCTATTCATGGTTCACTTCATTTTTTTACTTGTAACTAAAATAATAATGGATGCAAGACCTAATTAATGTTAAGATAGCTAACAAGAGAGGGTGGTGATCATTCTTGATAAGTTTCATATGAATTTCCAGTCCCTTATGCTTAGTATTGTATTCAAGATTGGTATATTGCATTGTTTCCAAGTGTTTGACATAATTTAAGTCCCGGTTGGGGGTGGTCAGGCCTATTCCTGGTGTCATTTTTTGGTTTACAAGCATTGTCCTTGTGTAATTTATGAATTCTTAAAGTTACAGATATTTCTGGGCAGAGGTCTGGCACAACCCTGGAGTCTATCCTTAAAATCCATAGTCACTGAAACAACATTGAGTGAAAAATTCCATAGACGCACTGATGCAAGCCTGTGGGAGTGACTGGGAGAATCCAGTCTCACTAATGCCTTGTAAAGGGAGTGAATGGGGATAAAACTCATGGAAATGTTAGGTCGGCTTAGGGGATGGACACCTAGAGGGGTTGGATCACTCCTAGAGGGTCTTGTGGCACTTGAGGGAAGTCAGTAAAGTTTGTTTGTCAACTCCATTTCCTTAAGGTCACTTAGGAGGTTGATTATGCTCATAACTTCCCCTCATCTCATATTTACCCCGGGTAAGCTGGTGAATGTGGGTATATTTGAGGGGAGGTGTGAGTTGCAGTGACCAGGTCCAACTCATACCAGGGAATGAATTATGAGCATAGATTGCATATAGAAAATAGGCAGACATGTAGAATCTATCCTTCTCACCCTTGGGAGGGTTCTTGGCATTAGTCACATGTATTTTAAATTGTTGACCTAACAAATCCGACTAGTTGAAGGGTTTCCCTTCATCCACAACTTGATTTAGAAAGAATTCCTAGCCTTCTGGGAAGGTCTCAATATTGATTTGTTGATATATGCAGCAATATAAGATGATCACGTACTGATAGGCCTTCCTGAGATATTTGGAATTGTAAGTATTGTTGGCTGTCCAACATAATTTTGAATACTCTTTCACCCAACCTTTGACAACATCCTTTGTACTCAGGTAGCTGGTGACTGGGTAAAAATGTGAATCCATGTATGAATCTAGCATCAAAAAATGATACATCATGTGGTAATCATGTGCCATTAAATAATCAAGCCTTTTTTTTCTGACATTAATGAGATTCATGGTCTTGTTATCTATATGTGACAGTTTCCAGCTAGTGATGTTTGCACATGGGAAAACTGGGTACCTGCATACAATCTTGTGTAGGCCTGATATTTGGACATCTACATATACCTTTCCGTCTTCAAGATCTGCTTTGAATTTATTTATTGATAACACTTCATTCACCTTATTCCATGTGATTTCTGACTCTTTTTCTATGAACAACTGAGTGTCTGAGTAAACTGGCAAGTTTAGTAGAGTACTCTCATTTTCCTCTCCGGTGCTACTCTCTATGGTGTGCTTTGATACAGTTCTCTTGGGAGCCATGATGAAAATAATTGAATAAGAAAATTCCTCAAAAACTGTAGTACCTTCAAGAGAGATTTAAGATTCCTAATTTAGCTTCAGCTAATAGGAATATTAATTTTGCTTTTGAAATCTAGATGCATGAATAATTGAGAAAGGAGGCTCTTAATTTGCTCAATATATGAATAAAAATTCTCTCTAATGTGAAAGGGGATCACGAAATAACCAATTCAAGCATCCGCATGTGTGAACAAGGTCTAAACTATGTGGACAAGGTCAAGTTTGACCAAGTCAACATGATTTATTTACAAAGAAGTGGATTTTAAATAAAGCAAGCTCAATGTGAATAGAGATCAATCCAACTAGATAAAATGAAGGCACCTTGAGTGTGAAAAGGGACAGGGCATGAAGAATCAGTCAAGGTTGACCAAGTCAACAAAGTTGTCTAGATACATTGCACCATATTGATGGATAGTGCAGTTTTTGTGGAGGAGCATTTGCATGGAAGCAACCTCATAGTGGGTGGGACCCTTGGTGAGGAAGCTCATCAATTATATAATAAAGGAGATGGCAAGCATATGAGCATATTGGAGATTATATTTTCATGAGGTCTACTTATAATTCCTGCATACTTGGCTGTTTAGCTAAGTTGCTGCATTGCTTAGTGCAAGGGTTTGCCAGGGTGGGGATTCCCTACTCTTTCTTGGAGATCTTGTTCAAGAAATCTAAGAGGAGGTTTCTGATCTGAATTTTCCACTACTTGGTGTTGGGCCAAGAATATAAATTTAGCAAAAGCGCATTCCCTTCATAAAACTACGTTATTTCTTAAGGTGAGCAGTGGAAGGGGTTAAAACCCCATTTTGAGGAGCTAGTTTCCCAAGAGGAGGATTGGCCTTTCTTTGGGAAAGCTAGGAGCAGCATCTACAGCCATTTATTTGATTTTTCAGCCATATATTGTAGAGCTGCAGCCATACATCATTATTCAGCCATATAATTGTAGCAACTTTCTCTTGTATATCTTTTTCTGTCAAGAAACCTTTGCCAGGTCTTCTTGGATCTGTATAAAAGAGATTAGATCTCTGTTTTTGTACTTCATTGAGTATTATAATAATATTATCAGACATATTTCTCTATTTTCTGAGTTAACCTCTATTTAGACTGCGTAGTCACTTGTGCAGCTGCTCCGGCATTTTGCAGTCTTGGGGTTTTGTCCATTTTTAGCTGTTATGAGCATGGGAGGTCTGTTTAACTAGGCTACTTGCATTTGTTTCTGAAAATATTTTTCATGCATGTCCTATATTGTCTATTTTAAGGGACACAACCGTTATTTTCCACTATTATAACTCCATATTCAGAAAATACCGTTTTTGAGGCCAAATTAGCTTCTTTTCCCCACTTGGTGACTTGTATAAAATAATATTTTGTTGCTGGGATTGTTCTATCAAAGCCATGTGTTTAAATACATTACATGAGATGTTCATTTGTTGTTCTCCAACTTTAGAATACCTTGAGGTATTCTTATTGTTGTAGAAAATTCCAGGTTTGGAATATTACAGTGGTATCGGAGCAACAATCTTGGCTCAACCTGTGATCTCAAGAATTATGGAGTCTTCTCATGGGGAGAAGGAGATTTTCAGAAGAAATCAGATAAAACCCTTGTTTTCTAGAGAAAGGAGGTTCTCAAAACTTCTTTTTCCAAATCTGTAGGGTGGAAGCAAGGGCATCAAAGAAATGAGGAGGGAGAAATATGAAAATCCCTCAGTAAGATCTATATAAGAGGAAGATTCTAAATCCTCATCTTATGGATATGAGAACTCAGCCATATCATCAGATCTACCACATTCTATCAGCAAATTATTCATGAATAGGAAGAAAGGAGATGTGCCAAAGAGAGATACTCTTGGTGATTATTTGCAGGAATATGAAAATCAATCCAAGGAGTTCAAAGATCACTTGAACTTCCAAGGGTTTTTCCAAATGAAGGAGGAAAAGAGCACAAGGAGCAAGGAGCAGGGTGAGGGTAGATTCTTTCTATCCATTTTTGATGGATCACCTTTATGTCCAGCTAGGGCTTGGGTGAAGGAGCTAGACACCTTTGTGCAACAACATCAAGTTTCAGAATTTGAGGCCATCAAAGTAGCAGTGCTGCATTTTGAGGGTAAGGCCTATGCTTGCTGGTTGTTTGAAAAATTTTCCTTAAAGAATGCAAATACATCTACTTATGCAAATTTCATTGAAAGATTAGTAGAAAGGTTTGATGATATTTAATGTGGAACATCTTCTATTGCAACTATCAACCCACATCAAACAAAACTTTTGCATGAGTTGGGAGGGTCTATCTATCCAACTCCATTTATGAAAACCAATGAAGAGGAGGTGAGCTTGTTTGATGCTTTTCCAAGGGAAAGATCTCCTTTGGATGAAGGGCTTCCTTCTCAAAAGGAAGACATGGTGATTATTTCTTCAAAAGAGGACCAAGATCTAAGGCCTCTTGTTGAAGGTGTTAGCCACCTATGAAATTTGTTATACCAAAAGGTGGCTAAATAATTTTTGGAGCCTTCAAGGAACAAATTTTATTGCTCATAAAGGCCTCATGCCTCTGTCCAAAATCTTCCCTACTGTGCCCATTTTATACTCTGGAATTCTGCTGATTTCATGAGAAGAAACTACTGCAAAATCACCATTTTCCCCTCCTTTCACTTCGAAAATAACCTCATTTTCTACCCCTTTCATTCTCATCAAAATCCTTCATTTTCATATTTTTCTCTTTCCCCTCCCTCAAAACCCCTTTTAATAAGGTTTAAGACTCTTTATTTTCCTTATTGAAACCCTCACAACCCTTGAAAAACATTGAAAACTTCATAAAAAATACATATTTTTGTGTAAAGATTTAAGCCCCCTTGGGCCTAAGTCCTTAACCATTTCCACTACACATGCCCTGGTGCTGGAACCAAGTGCCAAGTCGTATTGTAAATAAATATTCCGCCCCCAAAGTATAAACCTTTGTTTATATTAATTTGTTGGGTTTTCTTATATCATAAAGTTTTTCGCCTATGAAAAGTTCCATTCGCTCTCCACCGTCGATCTGATCTGCAGATCGACGGGTCACAAACTATCGCCCCAGTGGTCCCCGTAGTCACTCAATATTCAAAGCCAGGCAGTTTTTATCGCACCACTTTTAAGAAGAAATCAGTTTTCCCCGTTCGACATCGATTAGCACCATAGGCCGACATGTGGCCTCAAGCGGTTTGGAGAGACCGCCCTCATCGCACATTAAAATTCGACTATGGGCCAGACGCGATATTGACGTGCGCTGTCTGATCTGAGGCCGGATCATCGGATGGTGATCATGCCCAAAAGATGCTCGAGGGATAAAATAACCCTTCCTTTGCTTCCGCTCGTGCATCCTTCCAGAATCGCGCTCGTTCTCCACCGTCAGATTTGAGGCCCCAGATTTGACGGCCCTCGTTCCAAGTCGCGTGACTTTCAGCGCAAAGTTTATTTCTCCCAAGGCCACGTGAAATGGGTGGTTTTATAATGACACGTGTTGGGTGGGGATGTGTATCGCGTTCCAAAGGGAAATACCGCCTACCCGCCTTTCCCTCACACGAAAACAGTGGTTTCCATCCCCGAAACTATTTTCCCTCTTTCCATGTGCGTTTTCCGTGCGCCTCCTTAGCCGTTGATCTTGTGGGCTGATCTCATCCGACGGCCCATGATCATCCCAAACCCCAAACACCATTTTTAACCATTTTGTCTCATAATAAAGGTTTTTAACCTTATCCCATAAAATTTTCGTCGTTTCTTCGTAAAGTGACGCCTTTGCTTTACTTCCTCCCGATCAATCCCGACCGTCAATCATTCCACGATCAACGGTTCTGACTTATTTTTCACCCGCTTTCCTTTTTTAACCTCCCAAAATAGATCTCAACCATTGGATGATGCCATCCAACGACCATGCTCTCTCCCTACGCCCTTTGAAACAGTAAAAACTATATAACGCAGGATTTTATAATATTTTTAATATTGTGCAGGGTTTTCAATGGTTTTCCATTTTATCAAAAATAAAAGCCGAAGGCTGAGAATGACGATTCTCTTGCCTTTGATCCATCAAAAGGAATCATTCACAGGGTTCAAGCTCCACGTTCTGTCAGTGTTTCATGAGGCATTGATGCAATACGAGCCCTGCGCGGCCTACACATCAACAAGACACAGTTAAATGAATTGAAAGAGTATCAGTGTTGAAGACAGAACACAACAGAACAGAAGATTGAAAACAATTTGGTGATTACGGCTAAGATTGATTATCAAAAGCCTAATCCTCCAAATTAAAACAGAATTAAAGGAAAATCAGAAGGGTTTTATCAGATAGAAAGCCTCCATCGCCACATCTGAGGTAAATTGATTCCTCCCAACTACCACAGTGCCACCTATGCCTCAAAGCATTCAAATGCAGGCCGAAGTTATTGATCAAGATCAGATATCTGCCTCAACACAGCCAGCGAGTGAATTCTGCAAATAAACTTAATGAAAAAATATCAGTAGAGTTACTTCAATATAACAGAGAGCCTCAAAAGTCAAAAATATCTCCCACCAAGCTTAAATCTTAAATGTAAATTATTTAATACAGAGGACACCTATGTAAGCTTCTTCATCGAGCCCCCCAAAGGCCGAGAAGCCATTAAGTTTGTATTAATTATCTTTGGAGATCTTTTATCAGATCTCACCTCCTAATTATTCTATAAATACTACTGGAGAAGATGAGAGAGGTGTTGGTTGAGTTGGTTGCTGAAATTTGAAATGTAATTGAGCTTGATAATTCTACCTGTAAATAGTGTTCACTAGATCTTGGAGCTCTGCTTGTGATAGATAATTTAGTTTGGGAAGAGTAGATGATTGCTAAACTAAAGCACTGGACTTAAAGCTGTAACTGGTTTGGAGCAACAATACAAGCTGATTTATGGGATCCTGGTCTATGTCGACGGTGATGTTATTTCTTATTGTGAATTGTTGTTTTATTTATGTTTTTGTTGTGTTCATTTTCTCTTATAAGGAAAAACATGCATAGATTTAGGACCTACTGTATATCAGTACCCTTCTCTGATTGAAAATCTTTATTTGAATGTTTTCTTCCAATTTGGGTTATTTAGGAATGATTTAATTTAGTTCAAGCATAGGAATGTTGGTGTTCCCTCGTCCTACTGTCTGAGCTAGTTGATATTCTTAATTTTTTTTTTTCAGTATATGTTAAGTAGAGATGAACTAAGGAAGATATGGTGTGCCCTGGTCCTAGTTTTATCCCAAAAGACTCTCTGAAAGTTTCCCTTGGAATGTGTTAAAAGCTGGCTAGTTTAAAAGTACTTACCAGATCTTAGGCCATTCTGTGTTATCTTTGTGTTTGTCTTGAAAGTAACCAAATAAAGCAGAGCTAGGAGAGGATTTGTGGTGAGCCCGACCCGCTAGTTTCTATTCCAACAGTTGCCTTCAAGTTTCCCTTTGTTTTTATATGTTTTCTATTGAAAGTGGATCAAAGGCTGGTTAGTTTCAAAGTACTTACCAGATCCTAGATTACTTTTATGTCTTTCTTAAGTGTTTGTCAAAGGCTGACTAGTTTCAAAGTACTTACTAGATCCTAGGCTACTCTTTGTTCTTCATCTGTTTAATTCCCGTTCTTTTTTTCTCATTTCATTCCATAAATCAAACTTTAAAGAGATCCTCAGACATAGATGACTTGCCGCATGGACCACTCTCGAACCTGATTGTTTCAATTAAACCCTATTATGACTCCATAGCCCAATGGACTAAAACCGGCAATTATCTATCTTTCTGGCCAAAGCTTGTTCTGATTGCTTGCAACTTCACACCTTTGAAAATATTTACACTTAGAACTTTCCACCTCAAACAGTAATCATGCTCAACCATCCAAAAACAAAACAAACCCTCGGCCTTCATAACTAGCCTAATATCATTACCCAAAACTTCAAAGAAAAATCCATATTTGTGCTTATTTGAGAGATCCCTCTCTGGATTCAGGAGGGCTAGATCCTAGAATCCCAAAGTGGTTGAAATAATGTTCTCCCTGCAGTTGGAATTTTTCCAATCTTGCTAATTACAGGGTGCTAACATTTTTGGCGACTCCGCTAGGGAAATTTATGAGTAATTTTCATTTTAAGGTAACCGTAGGATATCAGAAATTTGTTTCAAAGAACATTTGTTATATTAACCAGCTGAGCCACCAGCAACTAAAATTTCTGGTGACTCCACTGGGGATCGAAGTTAAATTTTCACCTTAGGTTCCCTTAAAAACTTCATAAAACTTTGTGAGTAGAAAGTAGCCTTTTCAAGCACTACCAAGAAATGGTAATCATGATGATACTTGTTTGAATCAGTGACAAACTAGGTAAACCCTAGGATTCTCATAAGACTTTATATAACCTTGAAAGATCAACTGGCTTAGCCATAAGAGTAGACTGTCTTTGTCTCATAACCGTAGCTAAGTTTTGAAACAGAGTTAGGACATTCTTAGAATCCACACAACTGAAAAATAACTCAGAAAACCCAAAAATATTTCAAATTGGTATCCAATAAACATGGTGGTGGACCATAAAACCTTTTACCTCCTTAGGAGCTAAAAACTTCCAATTGGCGACTCCACAATCCTGAACAGACCTTAAGACTCCACTGGGAAGAATCCTGATCATTGTAATATCATTCAAACTCATTTAGAGGACTGTTGGATTTGAACTTATGAAACAAATTAGTTGACCTTTTAAATATTGTCATATCTGGTTGAACTTTTCTTGTTTATTTGGGTTTGAAAAACATAGTGGCTCTTAGGAAGATTCACACTAGAGCCTATCCTGACCCTGATCCACCTGAGATAGTTGATAACCCAGAAAGTATCCTTGGGAAGTCTCCTAGGATTAAATTATCTACTATTTTCAGATCATCCTTGAGAGCTAATTCAGTTCCGGAAAATCTTGCAGCTCTACAAGAGTCATATGGTGGTGGAACCATAAAACATTTTACCTCCTTATGAGCTAAAAATTTTCCACTTGGCGACTCCACACTCTAAAACTCACAAAAGACCAAAATGACTCCACTGGTAGAAGACCTTGAAATGATTAAACAGACACAGTGACCTCTTTTCTGATTTACGAACATGGGTTTAGATATAGACCCAGATGACAAACATATGGTCATGATGGAAAAATTGATGTACATGCTTGGAAGAAGGGTGGATAGGTTTATGGCTAATTTAAACCCTGGTGGTCCAGAGAAACATGTGCCTTTTCCTGTCCAAACACAAACCCTACCTCGACAAGATATGTACAACGATCAAAATTTTAAAGAAAATAAACAAGAAATCATGATGGAAAAGATGATGTACATGCTTGGAAAGAGAATGGATAGGTTGATGGCTAATATGAATATTGATGAGCTGGGGCAAGCTATGATTTCCCCTGATCAAATACAAGCCCAATCACCTCAAGGTCAAGATAGTGACCAAGATATTTTTTATGATCAACACCATACAGAGAATGATGAGGAAACTTATAAAGGAAGCAATAAAGAAGGCGGTCAAGAAATTTCTTATTTCCTTCCTATGTCTTGTACTATGCTGATAAGAGATCTTCACAATAAAATTGCAAATAATAATAGTGAGCAGTGCTTTGAGGAAGCAATAGAAAAACCTCACAGTTTCCCTGCAAACACAAGGCAAGATCTCCTAGAAGAGGCTCAAGAAAACATCCAGCCTCAAAACCGGCCTTTACAAGAGGCAGCGAACTGCTGTACCTCTTTTCAAAGGGACATAGAAATATCATCCCCATTGACAGAAGAAGAGATATATCATACTAATAATAAACAGTCAGTCTCTGATATTTATTGCAAAAAAAATGCTCTTGCTCATTCACATAGAGAACTTTGTTATAAAGATAAAGAAAGTTCTTTTTTTGGTCATAAGAAACAGGGTAGCTTTTTTTTCTGTTTATACTGAAAGAAAAGTTTCTCCTTTAAAAGAAGAACAAATTGAGCAAATATTATGCAAGAAACTACCCTCAAAAACATCATCTCAACCAGAGAATCATGAACATGGTGCCTTTTCCATGGAACAAACCAATGGCACCCAAGACAAAGAGGATAGTAAGAAAACCAATGATAATACTGAAACTAGTCCTCTTTGGAATATGAATTTCGATGGGTTATGTACTAAAACTAATGCAGGTGTAGGAATATGGTTTTACAATACAGGAAAAAATTATTCTGAAGCCCATTCATATAAACTAAATTTTCAATGCACAACAAACATAGTAGAGTATGAGGCACTCCTCTTAGGGCTACATTTATTGAAGAAATCAGGAGCCCAGAAGATAATAGTTCATGGAAACGCAGAATTGGTAATTAGGCAAGTGAAAAATGAATGCATGGTGGAACATCCTAGACTCAAAGCATATAGGGATGATGCCTTGGATTTATGAAAATCTTTCAAATATTTCCAACTTATACTTGTTCCTAAAGACCAAAAAAATTTTGCTAAAGGATTAGCCCTTGTGGCTAATACATGTTTGACACCTTGGGATAGAAAAAAATATACAATTCAAGAAAAATTTAGACCAGCTATCCCAAAAAATAAGAGATACTGGCAAAAATTTGAAGGATACTATCCAGCTGTGGATATACCATCTTTTCAAGAAGAAACTTCTCCCTTCACTAATGTCGATCTGCCTTTCAAGCAACCTGAAATTATATTAGTAGCAAGCATAGATTTAGAGAAAGAATATTTTTCACTGTTTTCTATTTTGCAGGTTAAGGATGATGATACTTCCAAGCTACATACTGACAATGCAGTCCTCAAAGCTAAAGTCTTGGAAGCAGACAATCTACCAGAGATGGAGAGCCAAAAATAAGAGAAACTTCATCTTTTATTTGTTGATCCTTTGGAAAAGTGTGTGGAAATCCCAACTGGCTAAAATTATCAAGCATGGATCCTTTGCAAGAGCCAGAGACTTGAAAAGCCATCACCTCTTGTGATAGTCTTGATTTTGAAGATTAATCTTCAAAATGTACTATGGATACCTCTAACAAGCAACCAGAGTTTCTTCTTCTTTATGACATTACTCAACTGGCTACATTGGCACTTTTGTATCATATGAAGATGTAAATACTTCAAGTTAGATTACGATAGATAGGAATGTCAATATAGCTTAGTTCTGAGCATTTAGATAATTGTTGATTTTTGTCTCCCAAGAAAAGTCAGAAAAATAAAAAATAAAAAAACAGTGAAAGAAAGAAAAGAGGGAAGATGGTAAAAACAAGAAAGGTACAACCCCATACCAAAAAGAGAAACAAATCTGAAAATGTGCAAGCTCAAATGCCACTCCTAAAGAACACACTTCTAGTTAGTCAAACAACCTAATCTTGAATAATTAGTTTTAAATTTTCTGCTGATAGGATAGTGAATTTGATTTGCCAAAATGTTTAATCTTGGCTTATCAGTAGATAGTTTAGGATAGAAATTAAAGGTTCAAACATGCTCAAAATCTGAACCTATGTTTCCAAAGAGAGTGACTCAAATCGGCAGAAGACGCTTGGTTTCTTCCGTGCAGTCTCCTTAGGCATCGAGGTCGCCTGCCACCGGTACGTGTCGTTTTGATCCTGACTTTTCAGTATGGGGGCTCCCCTTGGATGCACATTTGGCTTCTTTGAGTGGTTTTCGGAGAATAGGGTTGCTGCAGGAAAGCGAAGGTTGAGGGCTTTGGCAGTTTGTTTAAGAAGGCAGTTTTTCGGTCAAAATGGGTCTTGATAGTTTCTCCGTCGAGCTTGAGCCGTCACCGGAGGATCTGCTCACCTGTTGGGGAGTAGAAATTTCAGAGAAAAAACTTGATCTTTATTTCCCAAATCGCGCATCGTTAGATTTGGCAGCTGAGACAACTTGGAGAGGGTTCTCGACAGGCTGCGGGGATACTGGTTTCAACTTCATAAAGCAGAGGAGCGCTTCTAGTTTTGGGTTTCAGCATTTTCCTAATAGCTGTCGCCCTTTTTCCTCTGAAGAGCTCTTCAAAGAAGCTCTCAACCACGAGTCGGCCACGCAGCTCTCGGCATTTCAAGGTAACCCTCTTCCTTTTGGTGATACTGGTGGTTTCGAAGTAGGGTTAGGGAATGGAGGTTTTCAAGTTGAACAGGGCCCCTCCTTGCTAAGGGCCGAACCCTCTGCAGGTCTAGCTTTGTTGGGAGCCCCTCTCTCAGCGGCATCGAAGGAGCATAGGGTGACTGAGGGTGAGAATAGTCTCCCCAAGGTAACCCCAGCTGGAGTGGTGGGGGGGCACCTGCCTTCGAATCTTTCTGTAGGAGGGTTTGTCGAACCAGGGAAGGATGGGGGCCGTGATTGTGATATCTTGTCTAGGGTCTCCTCCAGTAAGGCAGTGGAATTCGCCCCAAAATCTGTTGCCTCTGATAATAAAGGGGTTGCGCCGGAGTGTGAAGCTGTTACAGGGGTCGGCGTCCAGCATAACTCTTTCAATGGTCTTGAATCCTTGCGTTCTATTGAAGCACTGAGAATTTTCCTTTTAGAGACTATCCGCGCTGAGTATCCTCCTGTCAAGCCGGTAGTTGAGGAGCAAGGGGTCAAGAAAGCTGTGGGAACAAAGCGAAAGAAAGCTAAGTTCATTAAATCTAAGGAAGAATGCCCGAAATGCCTGCTTGGTGTGGATATTAGTATTGAAAACGTCATGGATTTAGCCAAGACCATGGTTGTGGGGAGAGTAAGGGGAAGAAAATTTTCGGAAGCCTACATTGCAGAGTGGGCTCAGAATATGTGGAATGTTTCTCCAGGACTGCCTGTTGATATAAACATCTTGGCGCGAGGATGGTTCACAATTACCTTCGATAGGAAAGGACAAGTGGATAGAGTCCTGGAAGGGAATTGGTTTTTTGGCAAGAGACCGGTGCTCTTTAGAAGATGGACCCCTCTTTTCGATGCTCATAAAGAGAAAATGGCCGAATCACCGGTGTGGGTGAAGCTGCCCGGTCTTCCTTTGCAGTTCTGGACCGATTCAGTCTTCATTTCGATCGGGAATACGCTGGGCACCTACCTTGAAGCTGACAAATCCTACTCGTAGACAAAGGATAAGAGCGTGGCCCGCATTCTGGTGAGCCTAAACCCTCGTGAAGGTCTTGCGGAGGCAATGACGCTTCACTATAAGGACATGGAGTTTTTGCAAGTTCTGGATTATGAGAACCTCCCCTTCTGGTGCAACAGATGCCATAAGACTGACCACTTGGCTCGGGACTGCCCGTTGGGTCATCAGTGAAAACGAAGACAGAGAAGGCAGAACATGGCTAAGAAATCCTCTGTTTCAGTTCAGGATGGGGATCCTTTGGATGTAGATCCAGACCTCTCGGTTCAGGGGGTCTCCTCTCCTCTCGTGGTGGCTGTGATTCAGAACTCGGTGGATGATGTCGGCCCTTCCTCTCTTCCTGTCGAAGGCAAGGATGACCCTCTGGCTCCCCTCTCAGAAGCTGCTGTTGGCAAGGCGATCTAGGCGGGTATGTCCCCCTCTTTACCTCCCTTGTCTTCGTCTTCTGATTGTTTTCTTGTTGATGTCTGTATGGAGCCTGGTCCCTCCAAGCAGCTTTTGAGTGACCTCTCGGCCTTAAATATTACCTCGCCTACATTGTATAGTGTTGTTGTCTCTGTTCCTGACGTCCCTGTTCTGCCCTTTTCTTCTCTGGCTGCTCCTTCTGGCCCTTGCCCTCGGTCTTCTGTCTCTGATTCTTTTCCATACAACCTCAGACCTCGTTCAGACAGGAGAGGTTTGGGCTTCGCAGTGGGTGGTCTAGCCTCGAATTCTGTTGAAATAGGGACCAGAAAGCCCAGAGGTAGAAAATCCAACCTATCCCTAGCTCAGTCCAAGGCGGTTGTTGATATAGCAGATGGTAAGCAAATGACTCTCCCAGGGTGCTTAGAGCAGAGCGGCCACCCCCCGGTGATGTGCCATTATTGTTCTCTCTTTTAATTGCAGAGGCCTAGCTAGTCAGGCCAAACGGCTAGCTTTAAAAGAGCTTGTGCGTTCTCACAATCCTGATATCATTCTTCTACAAGAAACCCTGGGTAAAGGGGAGGAGGTTGTCTCTGTTTTATCTAAGCTGATGCCTAGATGGTCCTTTTTTGCTCTTGATGCTGTGGGAAGATCTGGAGGAGTGGTCTCTGGTTTCAATCCTATCAAACTGAAGTATGTTTCTTCTTGGGGGTCCCAGAATGTGCTAGCTGTGGAACTTTTTTCAAGTGAGCTCAACCTTTCTTTGCTCTATTTGAATATTTATGGGCCATGTGTGGAGAGGGAGAGGTTCTGGTCTTCAATTTTTCGCTCCTCCTGGATAGCCCAACCTTTTTTAATAATTGGAGGTGATCTCAACTTCTCGTTAGGGGAAGCAGAATCTTGGGGTGCCTCGGCCAGAGCAGACCCTCTCTCTGATTTTTTCCTTAACCATATTGCTTTGGCTCATCTGGTGGACATGCCCCTCCTGAAGTTAAAACCTACGTGGAGAAACAGAAGGGTTGGTCAGGAATGGGTGGGGAAGAAGCTGGATCGGTTTCTTTTAAGTGAGCCTTTGATGGAACTTCTCTTGGATTACAGACACTAGATTGATGAAGGTGGTATCTCGGATCACTTCCCCATCCTCCTTGAGGTTAAAGGCGTTGGAAGGAAACCTGGATCGCCATTCAGGTTTAACCCTGCTTGGCTTAAAGATGACTCATACCAAGAGCTTTTTGCTTCAACTTGGGAGGTGGACCCAGGTGGGCCTGATTCTTCTAGGAGTGCTTTCTTCTGGAATAACTTGAAGAGAATGAAATCAGCTACCAAGGACTGGGCGGCTAACTTGAAGAAGAAGGAGGAGGAGGAACTAAAAAAGGTCAATTCTGAATTAGCTCTTTTAGAAGATCCAGAAGGAGGAGGTTATGAATCCATTGAAGCGAGGAACATAATTAAGGATTTGGAGGCCTCAAGAAGGAGAATTCTACAACTAAGAGAGGAAAACTGGAGATTGAAAAGCAGGGCTCTTTGGCTTCAAGCAGGGGATGAAAACACTAAGTTCTTCCAAAACTATGCCAAAGGCAGGAAGATGGAAAATACTATCTAGGAAATACCGAAGGGGAATGGAGAAGTGGCCTCCTCTTTTGAGGACCTATCTTCTTTGGGAATCACTCATTTCAAAGATCTCTTTAAAGCTCCATCTGAAGTGACCATTGCAGAAGTGATCAGTGTGGCTCAGCTGTTCCCTAGGTTCATGGATGAGGAAGAAAATGAGGCAACAATGGCACCTGTCTCCAAACAGGAAGTTGAGGATATCCTTAAAGGTATGCAAAAGGACAAAAGTCCAGGGCCGGACGGCTGGACTGTCGAATTCTTTCTGCATTTTTTTGAAACTCTTGGAGATGATCTGGTTGCTGTTGTTGAAGAGTCCAGAGCTACGGGTCAAGTCTTTGGCCCTTTCAATTCCACTTTTCTTGCTTTGATTCCCAAGTCTGACCACCCCTCTTCTTTTGCTGATTTTCGTCCAATCTCCCTCTGCACTTGTGTCTATAAAGTTATTGTGAAAGTTATTGCTGCTAGGATTAAACCTTTTCTTTCCTCTCATCTTTCTCCGGAACAGTTTGGTTTTCTTAGTGGTCGTCAAATCCATGAAGCTGTAGGTGTTGCACAAGAATCTCTGCATAGCCTCAAAAGGAGTGGCAGGAAAGGGCTTATTGTTAAATTGGATTTATCTAAAGCTTATGATAGATTCAGTTGGCTTTATTTGAGGCTTCTTCTTACCCATCTTGGTTTCAGATTTGACTTTTTTCGGTGGATTATGAGTTGTGTTTCTTCTACAGATATTGCTCTCTTGATTAATGGCGCTGCCACTTCCTTTTTTACTCCTGAATGAGGCTTCAGACAGGGATGTCCTCTTTCGCCACTGCTGTTCTTGCTGGCAGCCGAAGGATTAAGCCTTCTGATTCACAGGGATAAAATACTGGGCAATATAAAAGGGATCGAAGTGGCCACCAACTTCTGGATCACGCATCTTCTTTTTGTAGATGATATTCTGATATTTCTGAATGGGTCTATTGATGACTTTCGTGCCTTAAAGTTTCTGTTGGAGCTTTTTCTAAAAGCAATTGGGCTTCAAATTAACTCTCAAAAATCAACCATCACTCCTTCAAGTCTTTCTGGTGATGAGGTTAGTAGAATTCAAAGATTGCTGAACTTTGAAGTCCGTTCCTTGCAGGACCATTTCAAATACCTTGGTTTCTTGCTAAAACTGGACTCTTACAGAATTCAGGATTGGAAATGGCTTCTTGCCAAGATTGAAAAAAGGCTAACACGTTGGAGCTTCAGGTGGCTATCAAGGGCAGGTCGTCTAGTTTTAATTAAGTCTGTTCTGATGGCTATCCCAGTTTATTGGGCCAGTCTTGCTTGGGTCCCTAAAGGCATTTTGGCCTCTATTGACAAATTATGCAGAACTTTTCTTTGGTTTGGATCAAACCAGGACACGGTTAGCCCTTGGGTGGCTTGGGATAAAATTTCGAAACCAAAGGAGTGGGGAGGCTGGGGTATTAAAAACTTGGTTTCCTTTGCAAAATCCTTGGTGGCCAAGTTAGCATGGCGTTTGATTTCTACTGAATCCCTCTGGGTCTCGGTCATCAAGCGCAAATACATCAGTCAAGGCTCTGTTCTGGACTGGGTTTGGTCCCCAGTCAAATCCTCTACTAATGCATCTACAGTTTGGAAAGCAATTGTGGCTTCAGTTCAGCTAATTGAGAGAGGCTTGGCATGGCAGGTTGGCGATGGAAGCCAAGTGCGGGTGGGATGTGACCCTTGGGTCGGCTGTTCGCCTAATTTCTATTTGTCCCGCGATCTGGTTGCTCATTTAAATTCAGAAGGTTTCTTTTATCTAAACCAGGTGGCGGATCCCAGATCTACCTTCCTAGTTAAGCAAGGCTGGCTGTCTGGCACGGACCTGCACCTGGAAAATAGGTGGATGGACGAATGGAACCGGTATATTGCTGATCTTTCACTCTCTTCTGTTAGAATCTCAGATTCTGCTGATAAACTGCGTTGGGTGCATGCTCAGATAGGTATCTACACCCCAAAGTTCGGATATAAATTTCTTATGACGCAAGAAGGTTGGGGGAATCCTTGTTGGTGGTCCAAATCTCTCTGGAAACTTAAAAGCCCAGAAAAGACCAGACTTTTTTTCTGGTGCATTCTTCTTAATAAGGTCCCAACTTGGGACTTTCTGCAAAAGAGAGGCAAGCAGGGGCCGAGTTGGTGTTCACTCTGTAAGTCTGAATAAGAAACTCTACAACACCTTTTTCTCCTTTGCCCCTTTAATGCAAGCCTTTGGGCAGAAACTCTGCGTCTGACAAATATTCCCTTGAGACGGCATGGAGAAAACCTTCCACAGGCTTGGAAATCTTGGTGGCAGGAGGCTTCGGATGATAAAATCAGGGCCTTTCCTCTTTTAATAGCTTGGGGAACCTGGATCGCTCGCAACAAGATAATTTTCAATGAGTCCACCTTTCCCTTAGCCAGGCTGGCAGCAGAGGGAGCTGCAATTTTTGATAGCATTCCTTCACCTGCTGTTACAGGTTCCTCTCGCAATATCCAGCCTGAGACAATTAATGAAACAGTTCCCTGGGCTTACTTTGATGGTGCTTCTGATGACAATGATACTTGTGGTGCTGGGTTGGTTATTCATTTCTCTGCTGAAAACTCTCTTCGAGCCTCTGTCGGCCTTGGGCAAGGGTCTAATAATTTCGCTGAACTCAAAGCTCTTCATTTGCTTCTCTGCTGGCTTATTTCTAAACAGATGAATCAGATTCAGATTTTTGGTGATTCTAGAAATGTAGTCAACTGGTACAATGGGACTCAACAGTGCAGGAATTTTATTTTACTACCTTTGCTTAAGGAGATCGTCTTAAATCTTTTTTCTCTGAGATTTCTGTTGTTCACATTTACAGGGAAAGGAACCAGCAAGCAGATCTCTTATCTAAAGAAGGTGCTCAACTCGCTCTGGGGTCCTGGGCAGTAGCTGAAGTGGTGAATGGGACTGTTCATGCCCATGAACAACCTCTTTTTGTGTAATTATTCAGTTTATTTTCAGCATTGTATAGTGTACTTTTAAAAAACTTTGAAAACTGCTACTATATTGAGTCCAGAACTGTTTTCCTTATGTAAGGAGGTTCTGGGCTCTCTTTTTGTTCATGTTATGATATACTTTATGGGGCTGGGATAGTTTCTACTGCCAGCTCTTATTGGTGATAGTGTGTCACAGTTGTGCCTCCTCTCTTTCTGCTCTCATCTCTACCACTGATTGATGATGAGTTAAAAGAGATGCACTGATGTTTTTGCTTTGGTTATTTTGGCTTCCTAGGGCTGCTAACATCTTGTACAGGTGTTAAGTAGCTATGATTCCACTCCCCCACAAAGGGAATGGCAATGTTTGCTCTTAGAAATGCTTGGCATATGTTCAAAGACTATCTATTTATAATAGAAAGTTCATTTTTTTTCTGTGGAAAAAAGAAGAAGAGAGTGACTCAAATCTGTTTCAAATTCTGAGTCAAGAAAGATGTAAATATGGTTCCAATTAGCTCAAAATATGAACCAGTTGACACAGGAAATACAACTCAAAAAAGAGTCAAAACAGAGCTGTAAAAGAGATGAAGGAAATGATTTGAAAGCTCAGATCCGAAGCCTTCGATTTTGTTTAAATTTTCTATAAAATAAGATCTATGTGCAGCTTGTTTTTATGCCATAGATCAGCAACAAGTCAGACTGTTCAATCTTGACTTGTAGGCTTTTAAATTTCTTTTGTAGAATGTAGAGAATAAAAATATGTCAGACAGTTTAATCCCAACAGATAGTAGATTAGGTAGAGAATAATATGGGCTCAACTGTTTAATCTGAGTCCATGGAGAAATAAGGAGTAGAAAAAGATTAGATTTCCTGCTTTCAAAAGAATAAAAATGTTGTAAAATATTTTTCCAATCCAAGTGCACTCTAATGAAGAAAAAATGTTAGATCAGTAGGATTGGGTAGGTAGAAAGATTGTTGATGAAAGATCCATTGTTTTTATGAATGCTAATATATTTTCAGGGCAAAAGAAGATCATTCAAGGAAAGAAAAGTAGCCCAATGGATAAGGCACTAATCAGCCTCCCAGAGAATACAAGAATGGAGGTCTTGATGCCTTCAAGAAGGCACCATCCCCAAGTGGAGCCACTGTTAGCCACCTATGAAATTTGTTATACCAAAAGGTGGCTAAATCATTTTTGGAGCCTTCAAGGAACAAATTTTATTGCAAAAAGTGTTGGCTCTTGAAGAATCATAAAGGCCTCATGCCTCTATCCAAAATATTCCCTACTGTGCCCATTTTATACTCTGGAATTCTGCTGATTTCTTGAGAAGAAACTGCTGCAAAATCTCCATTTCCCCCTCCTTTCACTTCAAAACTAACCTCATTTTCTACCACTTTCATTCTCATAAAAATCCTTCATTTTCATATTTTTCTCTTTCCCCTCCCTCAAAACCCCTTTTAATAAGGTTTAAGACTCTTTCTTTGCCTTATCGAAACCCTCACAACCCTTGAAAAACATTGAAAACTTCATAAAAAATACATATTTTTGTGTAAAGGTTTAAGCCCCCTTGGGCTAAGTCCTTAACCACACATGCTTTGGTGCTAGAACCAGGTGCCAAGCCGTATTGTTAATAAATATTCCGCCCCCGAAATATAAACCTTCGTTTATATTAATTTTTTGGGTTTTCTTATATCATAAAGTTTTTCGCCTGTGCAAAGTTCCATTCGCTCTCCACCGTTGATCTGATCTGCAGATCGACGGGTCACAAACTATCGCCCCGGTGGTCCCCGTAGTCACTCACTATTCAAATATGGGCAGCTTTTATCGCACCGCTTTTAAGAAGAAAGTGGTTTTCCCCGTTCAGAAGCGATTAGCGCCATAGGCCGACACGTGGCCTCAAGCGGTTTGGAGATATCGCCGTCATTGCGCATTAAAAGTCGACTATGGGCCCGACGTGATATTGACGTGCATCGTCCGATCAGAGGCTGGCTCATCGAACGGTGATCACGCCGAAAATATGCTCGAGGGATAAACTCCACCTCCCTTTGCTTACACCTACGCATCTTTCCAGAATCGCGCTCGTTCTCCACCGTCAGATCTGAGGCCCCATATCTGACGGCCCTCGTTCCAAGTCGCGTGACTTTCAACGAAAAGTTTATTTCTCCCAAGGCCATGTGAAATGGGTGGTTTTCTAATGACACGTGTCGGGTGGGGACACGTATCGCGTTCCAAAGGGAAATACTGCCTACCCACCTTTCCCTCACGCGAAAACGGTGGTTTCCATCCCTGAAACCGTTTTCCCTCTTTCCATGTGCGTTTTCCGTGCGCCTCCTTAGCTGTCGATCTTGTGGGCCGATCTCATCCAACGGCCCATGATCATCCCGAACCCCAAACACCATTTTTAACCATTTTGTCTCATAACAAAGGTTTTTAACCTTATCCCATCAAATTTTCGCCATTTCATCGTAAAGTGACCCCTTCTCTTTACTTCCTCCCGATCAATCCTGACCGTCAATCATTCCGCGATCGATGGTTCTGAATTATTTTTCAGCCGCTTTCCTTTTTTAACCTCCCAAAATAGATCTCGACTGTTGGATGATGCCATCCAATGGCCATGCTTTCTCCCTACACCCTCTAAAGCAGTAAAACCTATATAACGCAGGATTTTATAATATTTTTTGTATTGTGCAGGGTTTTCAATGGTTTTCCATTTTATCAAAAATAAAAGCCAAAGGCTGAGGATGATGATTCTCCCGCCTTCAATTGATCAAAAGGAATCATTCACAGGGTTCAAGCTCCACGTTTCGTCAGTGTTTCATGAGGCATTGATGCCATACGAGCCCTGCGCAGCCTGCACATCAACAAGACACAGTTAAATGAATTGAAAGAGTATTAGTGTCGAAGACAGAACACAACAAAACAGAAGATTGAAAACAATTTGGGGATTACGGCTAAGATTGATTATCAAAAGCCTAATCCTCCTAATTAAAACAGAATTAAAGGAAAATCAGAAGGGTTTTATTAGATAGAAAGCCTCCACCGCCACATCTGAGGTAAATTGATTCCTCCCAGCTACCACAGTGCCACCTGTGCCTCAAAGCATTCAAATGTAGGCCGAAGTTATTGATCAAGATCAGATATCTGCCTCAGCACATCCAGCGAGTGAATTCTGCAAATAAAATTAATGACAAAATATCAACAGAGTTACTTCAACATAACAGAGAGCCTCAAAATTCAAAAAGAGCTCCCACCGAGCTTAAATATTAAATGTAAATTATTTAATACAGAGGACACCTATGTAATCTTCTTCATCGAGCCCCCCAAAGGCCAAGAAGCCATTAAGTCTGTATTAATTATCTTTGGAGATCTTTTATCAGATCTTACCTCCTCATTTTTCTATAAATACTACTGGAGAACATGAGAGAGGGGTTGGTTGAGTTGGTTGCTGAACTTTGAAATGTAATTGAGCTTGAGACTTCTACTTGTAAATAATGTTCACTGGCTCTTGGAGCTCTGATTGTGATAGATAAGTTATTCTGGGAAGTGTAGATGATTGCTAAACTAAAGCACTGGACTTAAAGATGTAACTGGTTTGGAGCATCAATACAAGCTGATTTATGGGATCCTGGTCTATGTCGACAGTGATGTTATTTTTGATTGTGAATCGTTGTTTTTTTTTTCTGTTTTCGTTGTGTTAATTTTCTCTTATAAGGAACAACATGCATAGAGTTAGGACCTACTGTATATCAGTACCCTTCTTTGACTGAAAATCTTTATCTGAACGTTTTCTTCCAATTTGTGTTATTTAGGAATGATTTAATTCAGTTCAAGCATAGGAATGCTGGTGTTCCCTCATCCTACTGTCTGAGCTAGTTGTTATTCTTAAATGTTATTTTCAGTATATGTTAAGTAGAGATGAACTAAGGAAGATATGGTGTGCGCTGGTCCTAGTTTTATCCCAAAAGACTCTCTGAAAGTTTCCCTTGGAATGTGTTAAAAGCTGGCTAGTTTAAAAGTACTTACCAGATCTTAGGCCATTCTGTGTTATCTTTGTGTTTGTCTTGAAAGTAACCAAATAAAGCAGAGCTAGGAGAGGATTTGTGGTGAGCCCGGCCCGCTAGTTTCTACTCCAACAATTGCCTTCAAGTTTCCCTCTGTTTTTATATGTTTTCTATTGAAAGTGGATCAAAGGCTAGCTAGTTTCAAAGTACTTACCAGATCCTAGATTACTTTTATGTCTTTCTTAAGTGTTTGTCAAAGGTTGGCTAGTTTCAAAGTACTTACCAGATCCTAGGCTACTCTTTGTTCTTCATCTGTTTAATTCCACTTCTTTTTGTCTCATTTCATTCCATAAATCAAACTTTAAAGAGATCCTTAGACATAGATGACTTGCCCCATGGACCACTCTTGAACCTTATTGTTTCAATTAAACCCTATTATGACTCCATAGCCCAATGGACTAAAACCTGCAATTATCTATCTTTCTGGCCAAAGCTTGTTCTGATTGCTTGCAACTTCACACCTTTGAAACTCTTTGCACTTAGAACTTTCCACCTCAAACAGTAATCATGCTCAACCATCCAAAAACAAAACAAACCCTCGGCCTTAATAACTAGCCTAATATCGTTACCCAAAACTTCAAAGACAAATACATCTTTGCGCTTATTGGAGAGATCCCTCTCTGGATTCAGGACGGCTAGATCCTAGAATCCCAAAGTGGTTGAAATAATGTTCTCCCTGTAGTTGGAATTTTTCTAGTCTTGCTAATTACAGGGTGCTAACATTTCTGGCAACTCCGCTGGGGAACTTTCTGAGTAATTTTCATTTTAAGGTCATCATAGGATATCAGAAATTTGTTTCAAAGAACATTTTTTATATTAACCATATGAGCCACCAACAACTAACATTTCTGGCAACTCCACTGGGGATCGAAGTTGAATTTTCACCTTAGGTTCCCTTAAAAACTTCATAAAACTTTGTGAGTAAAAATTAGCCTTTTCAAGCACTACCAAGAAATGGTAATCATGATGATACTTGTTTGAATTAGTGACAAACTAGGTAAACCCTAAGATTCTCATAAGACTTTATCTAAACTTGAAAGATCAGCTGGCTTAGCCATAAGAGTAGACTGTCTTTGTCTCATAACCGTAGCTAAGTTTTGAAATAGAGTTAGGACATTCTTAGAAACCACACAAATGAAAAAATAATTCAGAAAACCCAAAAATATTTCAGATTGGTATCCAATAAACATGGTGGTGGTCCATAAAACATTTTACCTCCTTAGGAGCTAAAAACTTCCACTTGGCGACTCCACAATCCTGAACAGACCTTAAGACTCCACTGGGAAGAACCCTGATCATTGTAATATCATTCAAACTCAGTTAGAGGACTGTTGGATTTGAACTTATGAAACAGATTAGTTGAACTTTTAAATATTGTTATATCTGGTTGAACTTTTCTTGTTTATTTGGGTCTAAAAAACATAGTGTCTCTTAGGAAGATTCACACTAGAGCCTATCCTGACACTGATCCACCTGAGATAGTTGATAACCCAGAAAGTATCCTTGGGAAGTCTCCCAGGATTAAATTATCTACTTTTTTCAGATCATCCTTGAGAGCTAATTCAGTTCCAGAAAATCTTGCAGCTCTACAAGAGTCATATGGTGGTGGAACCATAAAACATTTTACCTCCTTACGAGCTAAAATTTTTCCACCTGGCGACTCCACACTCTAAAACTCACAAAATACCAAAATGAATCCACTGGTAGAAGACCTTGAACTGATTAAACATACACAGTGACCTCTTTTCTGATTTACGAACATGGGTTTAGATATAGACCCAGATGACAAACATATGGTCATGATGGAAAAATTGATGTACATGCTTGGAAGAAGGGTGGATAGGTTTATGGCTAATTTAAACCCCGGTGGTCCAGAGCAACATGTGCCTTTTCCTGTCCAAACACAAACCCTACCTCGACAATATATGTACAACGATCAAAATTTTAAATAAAATAAACAAGAAATCATGATGGAAAAGATGATGTACATGCTTGGAAAGAGAATGGATAGGTTGATGGCTAATATGAATATTGATGAGCTGGGGCAAGCTATGCTTTCCCCTGATCAAATACAAGCCTAATCACCTCAAGGTCAAGACAGTGACCAAGATATTTTTTATGATCAACACCATACAGAGAATGATGAGGAAACTTATAAAGGAAGCAATACAGAAGGTGGTCAAGAAATTTCTTATTTCCTTCCTATGTCTTGTACTATGCTGATAAGAGATCTTCACAATCAAGTTGCAAATACTAATAGTGAGCAGTGATTTGAGGAAGCAATAGAAAAACCTCACAGTTTCCCTGCAAACACAAGGCAAGATCTCCTAGAAGAGGCTCAAGAAAACATCCAGCCTCAAAACTAGCCTTTACAAGAGGCAAAGAACTGCTGTACCTCTTTGCAAAGGGACATAGAAATATCCTCCCCATTGACAGAAGAAGAGATAGATCATACTATTAATAAACAGTCAGTATCTGATATTTATTGAAAAACAAATGCTCTTGCTCATTCACATAGAGAACTTTGTTATAAAGATAAAGAAAGTTCTTTTGTTGGTCATAAGAAACAGGGTAGCTTTTTTTCTGTTTATATTAAAAGAAAAGTTTGTCCTTTAAAAGAAGAACAAATTGAGCAAATATTAAGCAAGAAACTGCCCTCCAAAACATCATCTCAACCAAAGAATCACGAACATGGTTCCTTTTCCATGGAACAAACCAATGGCACCCAAGACAAAGAGGATAGTAAGAAAACCAATGATAATACTGAAACTAGTCCTCTTTGGAATATGAATTTCGACGAGTTATGTACTAAAACTAATGCAGGTGCAGGAATATGGCTTTAAAATATAGGAAACAATTATTCTGAAGCCCATTCATATAAGCTAAATTTTCAATGCACAACAAACATAGTAGAGTATGAGGCACTCCTCTTAGGGCTACATTTATTGAAGAAATCAGGAGCCCAGAAGATAACAGTTCACGGAAACACAGAATTAGTAATTAGGCAAGTGAAAAATGAATGCACGGTGGAACATCCTAGACTCAAAGAATATAGGGATGATGCCTTGGATTTATTAAAATCTTTCAAAGATTTCCAACTTATACTTGTTCCTATAGACCAAAATAGTTTTTCTAAAGGATTAGCCCTTGTGGCTAATACATGTTTGAGACCTTGGGATAGCAAAAAATATACAATTCAAGAAACATTTAGACCAGCTATCTCAAACAATAAGAGATATTGGCAAAAATTTGAAGGAGAAAAACAAATAGAAGACTATCCAATTGTGGATATACCATCTTTTCAAGAAGAAACTTCTCCCTTCACTAATGTCGATCTACCTTTCAAGCAACCTGAAATTATATTAGTAGCAAGCATAGATTTAGAGAAAGAATATTTTTCACTGTTTGCTATTTTGCAGGTTAAGGATGATGATACTTCCAAGCTACATACTGACAATGCAGTCCTCAAATTTGAAGTCTTGTAAGCAAACAATCCACCAGAGATGGAGAACCAAAAATAAGAGAAACTTCATCTTTTCTTTGTTGATCCTTTGGAAAAGTGTGTGGAAATCCCAACTGGCTCAAATGATCAAGCATGGATCCTTTGCAAGAGCCAGATACTTGAATAGCTGTCACCTCTTGTGATAGTCTTGATTTTGAAGATTAATCTTCAAAATGTACTATGGATACCTCTAACAAGAAACCATAGTTTCTTCTTCTTTATGACATTACTCAATTGGCTACATTGGCACTTTTGTATCATATGAAGATGTAAATACTTCAAGTTAGATTAGGATAGATAGGAATGTCAATATAGCTCAGTTCTGAGCATTTAGATAGTTGTTGATTTTTGTCTCCAAAGAGAAGTTAGAAAAATAAAAAATACAAAAACAGTGAAAGAAAGAAAAGAGGGCAGATGGTAAAAACAAGAAAGGTATAGCCCCATACAAAAAAGAGAAACAAATCTGAAAGTGTGCAAGCTCAAATGCCACTCCTAAAGAACACACTTCTAGTTAGTCAAACAACCTAATATTGACTAATTAGTTTTAAATTTTCTGCTGATAGGATAGTGAATTCGATTTTCCAAACTGTTTAATCTTGGCTTATCAGTAGATAGTTTAGGATAGAAATTGAAGGTTCAAACATGCTCAAAATATGAACCTAAGTTTCCAAAGAGAGTGAATCAAATCTGTTTCAAATTCTGAGTCAAGAAAGATGTAAATCTGGTTCCAATTAGCTCAAAATATGAACTAGTTGACAAAGGAAAGACAACTGAAAAAAGAGTCAAAATAGAGCTGTAAAAGAGATGAAGGAAATGCTTTGAAAGCTCAGATCCGAAGCCTTCCATTTTGTTTAAATTTTCTATAAAATAAGATCTATGTGTAGCTTGTTTTTGTGCCATAGATCAGCAACAAGTCAGACTGTTCAATCCTGAATTGTAGGCTTTTAAATTTCTGTTGTAGAATGTAGAGAATAAAAATCTGTCGGACAGTTTAATCCCAACAGATAGTAGATTAGGTAGAGAATCATATGGGCTCAACTGTTTAATCTAAGTCCATGGAGAAATAAGGAGTAGAAAAATATTAGATTTCCTGCTTTGAAAATAATAAAAATGTTGTAAAAGAGTTTGCCAATCCAAGTGCACTCTAATGAAGAAAAAATGTTAGATCAGTAGGATTGGGTAGGTAGAAATCTTGTTGATGAAAGATCCATTGTTTTTATGACTGCTAATATATTTTCAGGGAAAAATAATATCATTCAAGGAAAGAAAAGTAGCCCAATGGATAAGGCACTAATCAGCCTCCCAGAGAATGCAAGTATGAAGTTCTTGATGCCTTCAAGAAGGCACCATCCCCAAGTGGAGCCACTATTAGCCACCTATGAAATTTTTTATACCAAAATGTGGCTAAATCATTTTTGGAGCCTTCAAGGAACAAATTTTATTGCAAAAAGTGTTGGCTCTTGAAGACTCATAAAGGCCTCATGCCTCTGTCCAAAATCTTCCCTACTGTGCCCATTTTATACTCTGGAATTCTGCTGATTTCATGAGAAGAAAATGCTGCAAAATCACCATTTTCCCCTCCTTTCACTTCGAAACTAACCTCATTTTCTACCCCTTTCATTCTCATCAAAATCCTTCATTTTCATATTTTTCTCTTTCCCCTCCCTCAAAACCCCTTTTAATAAGGTTTAAGACTCTTTCTTTGCCTTATCAAAACTCTCACAACCCTTGAAAAACATTGAAAACTTCATAAAAAATACATATTTTTGTGTAAAGGTTTAAGCCCCCTTGGGCTAAGTCCTTAACCATTTCCACTACACATGCCCTGGTGCTGGAACCAGGTGCCAAGCCGTATTGTAAATAAATATTCCGCCCCCGAAGTATAAACCTTCGTTTATATTAATTTTTTGGGTTTCCTTATATCATAAAGTTTTTCGCCTGTGCAAAGTTCAAACACCAAACACTGGTTTTAACCATTTTGTCTCATAACAAAGGTTTTTAACCTTATCCCATCAAAATTTCGCCATTTCTTCGTAAAGTGACCCCTTCTCTTTACTTCCTCTTGATCAATCCTGACCGTCAATCATTCTGCGATCGACGGTTCTGACTTATTTTTCACCCGCTTTCCTTTTTTAACCTCCCAAAACAGATCTCGACCGTTGGATGATGCCATCCAACGACCATGCTCTCTGCCTACGCCCTCTGAAGTAGTAAAACCTATATAACGCAGGATTTTATAATATTTTTTGTATTGTGCAGGGTTTTCAATGGTTTTCCATTTTATCAAAAAGAAAAGCCGAAGGCTGAGAATGATGATTTTCCTGCCTTCGATTCATCAAAAGGAATCATTCACAGGGTTCAAGCTCCACGTTTCGTCAGTGTTTCATGAGGCATTGATGCCATACGAGCCCTGCGCGACCTGCACATCAACAAGACACAGTTAAATGAATTGAAAGAGTATCAGTGTCGAAGACAAAACACAACAGAAAAGAAGATTGAAAACAATTTGGGGATTACGGCTAAGATTGATTATCAAAAGACTAATCCTCCAAATTAAAACAGAATTAAAGGATGTCGACGGTGATGTTATTTCTTATTGTGAATCGTTGTTTTATTTCTGTTTTCGTTGTGTTCATTTTCTCTTATAAGGAACAACATGCATAGAGTTAGGACCTACTGTATATCAGTACCCTTCTCTGACTGAAAATATTTATCTGAATGTTTTCTTCCAATTTGTGTTATTTAGGAATGATTTAATTCAGTTCAAGCATAGGAATGCTAGTGTTCCCTCTTCCTACTGTCTGAGCTAGTTGTTATTCTTAAATGTTATTTTCAGTATATGTTAAGTAGAGATGAACTATGGAAGATATGGTGTTCCCTGGTCATAGTTTTATCCCAAAAGACTCTCTGAAAGTTTCCCTTGGAATGTGTTAAAAGCTGGCTAGTTTAAAAGTACTTACCAGATTTTATGCCATTTTGTGTTATCTTTGTGTTTGTCTTGAAAGTAACCAAATAAATCAGAGCTAGGAGAGGATTTGTGGTGAGCCCGACCCGCTAGTTTCTACTCCAACAGTTGCCTTCAAGTTTCCCTCTATTTTTATATGTTTTCTATTGAAAGTGGATCAAAGGCTGGCTAGTTTCAAAGTACTTACCAGATCCTAGATTACTTTTATGTCTTTCTTAAGTGTTTGTCAAAGGCTAGCTAGTTTCAAAGTACTTACCAGATCCTAGGTTACTCTTTGTTCTTCATCTGTTTAATTCCCCTTCTTTTTGTCTCATTTCATTCCATAAATCAAACTTTAAAGAGATCCTTAGACATAGATGACTTGCCCCATGGACCAATCTTGAACCTTATTGTTTCAATTAAACCCTATTATGACTCCATAGCCCAATGGACTAAAACCTGCAATTATCTATCTTTCTGGCCAAAGCTTGTTCTGATTGGTTGCAACTTCACACCTTTGAAACTCTTTGCACTTAGAACTTTCCACCTCAAAAATTGATCATGCTCAACCATCCAAAAACAAAACAAACCCTCGGCCTTCATAAATAGCCTAATATCATTACCCAAAACTTCAAAGACAAATCCATCTTTGCGCTTATTGGAGAGATCCCTCTCCGGATTCAGGAGGGATAGATCCTAGAATCTTAAAGTGGTTGAAATAATGTTCTCCCTGCAGTTGGACTTTTTCCAATCTTGGTAATTACAGGGTGCCAACAGAAGGTAAGGCAGCTTCAACTAGTGAGGAAGAGAAAGGAGAAGCACGACAAGATAACGCAGTCATAACAAGGGCACCTCAAACACCACATGAAGAAAAGGATGGAGCACTTGCTCCAAGGAAAGAAACTCTTTCACTCTTGCAAGGAGTTCCAAAATATCTCACACATAAAGCTCTTGGAAAAACACATGAGCAACATGTACCTTCATTGCCAAATGATGAGATCTTGAAGATAGGAGGAGGAAGAGAGGAGGAATGGAATCATGAGATGAAGAGCATGTACCCTTCTCTATCTCAATTTTTGAAAAAGAAAATAAGGCAAGAGGACCTATGTAACAAAGGTAGGGGAAAATTTGTCCACCTACATTCACATCATACTCTATGCCTTGATGCCTCTTTGCAAGGAGGCATTTCAGCAAGAAGACCTCCTGATTGGAGGGAAACTAAAGTGTTATCTCAACTATATCTAACGGAAACATATTTTTTTAGAGAGGGAACCTTGGAAGGAGCCACTACAGCACTAAAAATCATTGATGGGAGGCTAGGCAAATTTCTGAAATTGACCTTGCTTTCTTCCATTCATCTATTTGCGTTGGAGGGAATAGATTCAGAAATTTGTGCTGATATGAGAATAGTATCAAAAGGCTACTCCATAGATTGGGGGCAGAAAAGGGTTGTCCAATATATAATGAATATTTCTGAACATAACAAAAAAATAATTTCATTTTTGTATACAGGAGCAAAATTATTGAAGTTTTTGAGAAAGAGAACCTTTCAAGGTGAGGGTGACTTTCCAAAAATTCAATCTTGTCTTGAGTAAGATCAGCTGCAAGAGGGGTAGCAAAAGAAATTTGGGAATACTCCAACATGTGACTTTGAAATCAAGCATGTCAAGGAGGAGAGCCATCATATGACAAATGCATCATTTCATACTTCTACATCACTGTCAATAATGGGAAGCCTAGACCCTTATTAGGAGTCCCAAATCTCGATGGAATATTATAAGGACCTATTCACATGTAAGGTTCTTGATGGGCAAGAAATGGATGGAAAGTACAAAGTATTTAATGGAATCATTTATGTTCATGGTCAGATCTACTTAACTAAAGATTCCAAGCTCAAGAAAAAACTACTTAACACAATCTATGAGGTCTTGCTTTCAAATCCCACTAGTTTCATTAAAACATGTCATACTATATTATATGGATTCATGTGGGAAAATTTCAGAGAGGATATGCACTCTCATATGAGTAAGTGCATGGATCATTTGCTGGTTGAGGAGGAACATAGCTCTTGGGAAGAATTATCATTATCACCTCCTTATTTATTGAGTGTGAGAGCGATTTCATCCATGAGCTACCTTGCTGATTTTAGACAAGTGTATGAAAAACATTGTATTGCTGAATCTCATGATGTATTCATTATATACTTGTATCTTCTTAACACTCATGTGTAGGTCTTGGCTCCAAGAGGGGGCCCTTTTTCTGATGGGCTTCATGAGCCACTTTGGGCCATGAACAATGGTGATGTTGGCCATTATTTGGGAGATCTTGGAGAGATGATGTACTCTTCATGGTGTGGTTCCTTAACACCAACCATCATACACCTTCTCCAAGCATGCAATAAGGATGGGGAAACAAACAAGTGTTGGGGAGAACGCTTGTCATATCATATCCTATGGTAGTTAGGAGGAAAACTTCTCCCTTATTATATATAGTAGCTAGCATGATCTTACTTATGATCCCACATGCTAAATATGTTCTTAATTTTGTTGGGAACATGATTGGAGGAGAGACACATTTCTTGGGTGTGTCTTTGGGGGAAGAAAGTCCCCACTTTTTCTGCACTACATGTTCCGAGGGGAGCATGAGAAAATATATGGCCACCATTGCATATCACTTGTTTCTTTATGATGTGGACCATATGTTTTGTTGGAGCACTTGGGGCATGCCTCTCATGAGAAATTGGGAGGAGCTTTCTTATGAATTACCAAGCTGGAGGGCAATTCATTTTATTTGGATGATAGCATGGAGGAGGGAGACCTCCATTGATGATGAATTTCCCCATGATTTTCATCACTTATATCTTGAGAAGGCCATGGATCAGCAAGAAGGTTTCCATAACAACCTTCCATTCTTTCATGATGAGAGCCATTGGGTTTATTCACCAAAGGCCAACTTGCACACTTGGGAGGAGCCATTGGGAGATGGAATTTTTGCAGAAATTATGAAGCAATGGAGGAGACTATGGGATGAGAGGGCCACAAGAGGAAGAGGAGAGATTTTGCAGCACCCTTGCAGTTGCTTGAGGACAAGAAACATGTGGGAGGGGGAGACTATAATATTCCTAATTTAGCTTAAGCTAATAGGAATATTAATTTTTCTTTTGAAATATAGATGCATGAAAAATTGAGCAAGGAGGATCTTAATTTGCTCAATATATGAATAAAAATCCCCTCTAATGTGAAAGGGGATCATGAATAACCAATTCAAGCATCCACATGTGTGAACAAGGTCTAAAATATGTGGACAAGGTCAAGTTTGACCAAGTCAACATGATTTATTCACAAAGAAGTGGATTCTAAATAAAGCAAGCTCAATGTGAATAGAGATCAATCCAACTAGATAAAACGAAGGCACCTTGAGTGTGAAAAGGGACAGGGCATGAAAAATCAGTCAAGTTTGACCAAGTCAAAAAATTTTTCTAGATACATTGCACCATCTTGATGGACAACACATTTTTTGTGGAGGAGCCTTTGCATGGAAGCAACCTCATAGTGGGTGGGACCCTTGGTGAGGAAGCTCATAAATTATATAATAAAGGAGATGGAAAGCATATGAGCATATTGGAGATTATATTTTCATGAGGTATACTTAGAATTCCTACATAATTGGCTGTTTAGCTAAGTTGTTGCACTGCTTAGTGCAAGGGTTTGCTCGGGTGGGGATTCCCTACTCTTTCTTGGAGATATTGTTCAAGAAATCTAAGAGGAGGTTTCTGATCTGAATTTTCCACTACCTGGTGTTGGGCCAAGAATATAACTTCAGAAAAAGTGCAGTACCTTCATAAATCTGCGTTATTTATTAAGGTGAGCAGTGGAAGGGGTTAAAACCCCATTTTGAGAAGCTAGTTTCCCAAGAGGAGGATTAGCATTTCTTTGGGAAAGCTAGGAGCAGCATCTACAACAATTTATTTGCTTTTTCAGCCATATATTGTAGAGCTTCAGCCATACAACATTATTCAGCCATATAATTGCAGCAACTTTCTCTTGTATATCTTTTTCTGTCAAGAAACCCTTGCCGGGTCTTCTTGGATCTGTATAAAAGAGATTAGATCTCTGTTTTTTTACTTCATTGAGTATTATAATAATATTATCAGAAATATTTCTCTATTTTCTGAGTTAACCTCTATTTAGACTGCGCAGTCACTTGTGCAGCTGCTCCGGCATTTTGCAGTCTTGGGGTTTTGTCCATTTTTAGCTATTATGAGCATGGGAGGTCTGTTTAACTAAGCTAATTGCATTTTTTTCTGAAAATATTTTGCATGAATGTCCTATATTTTCTATTTTAAGGGAAACAATCATTATTTTCCACTATTATAGCTCCATATTCAGAAAATAATGTTTTTGAGGCCAAATTAGCTGCTTTTCCCCACTTGGTGACTTGTATAAAAGCATAGTTTGTTGCTGGGATTGTTATATGAAAGCCATTTTTTTAAATAAATTACATGAGATGTTCATTTGTTGTTCTCCAACTTTATAATACCTTAAGGTATTCTTATTTTTGTAGAAAATTCCAGGTTTGGAATATTACAAGAGAAATGCACTCATGGAAAACATAAATGAGCTCAAGAAAATTTACTTACAAATAAATATCCGGGAAAATAACACAAGAATGGGGGGGAAAACTGTACAATATCTGAGCTGAGGGAAGAGTTTGGCTTCATGAATTACACATTTCATGACATTAGCAGTCAAGGGGGAGGCCTGAGGCTTAACATTACACAATGTGCAATCTCAACCATGATAAACTTAGGGAGAGAATACGCATTGAAAAATATCAATGGTCAAGGGGTCAGGCTTGAGCCTTGGAACTGCGTAATGCACAGTTGGGCCAACTTGATACTAGACATTCCAGAGTCTCAGAGGCCAAGCATGAGGCTTGAGCTTTGTACTTGCGAAATTCCCAATTGGACAAGGAAACTATTGGCCAAGTGATGGGAAGATATGCCTGAGAAGAGAGTGAAAAGTGGAAGATCATGAGTGATAGTGCAAGAAAGAGTGAATATGTGACTAAGTAAAGGTAGATCAGGTTAAATCAAGTGCATAATATCAACATGCAAAAGGAAAAACAAACATGCATAGGAAGTCGCCAAAACGACAGTCATCAGTGGGAAAAAAAAATAAAGTTGATGTGACACCTATAAAAAGAAAACTAAATACTGAACCAACACTTATACAAGCTAATATAAGTTAAAACACCAACAACCATGAAAATAAATAAGCAAGAAAACACTCACAAAAGCGAAATGACAAAATATGACAGAAAAAGTGACAAAAGATGACAAACACAAAACTTACCTAGAAAAGCGTCGCAAACTCCATCAAAAGCTCCTTAGTATCCTTGGGAATGTTAGAGCTCTAATATCGAATATACAAATGAGCTCTAGGGGCATCCATTATAGATATAGGTTGATTAGGGTTTATGACGCGCATGCCTAAAATCAAGGAGGAAGTGACACTTAGCAAATTGGTCAAAAATAACAACTTGTCCCAGCCTTTAGGAAACTAATAATCCAGTCCCTATTTTACAGGAGTTGCTTTTTATTTTTTATTTTTTCTTTTCGAGAAACCAGCTTCTCGCATTGTCGAGAAAGATTGTGCAATTCTCAATCACAAGGAAATGGGCAACTCCTTGGCTCAATGCATTACGCAGTTTCTGAGGGCGGGAAAACTTCCGCACAATTTTTGAGCTCAATTCATGCTTACCCCTCAGGATTGCATAGTTTATGAGCTCAAGGTCAACCTACCTCTAAGGACTATAAAATTAAACTCCTCAAGGCTGGCCTACCTTCCAAGACTACACAATCTCTGATGGGAGGACTGATAAAGCTGCAAAGTTGAGGAAAAAGATGACTTGTGATTGAAAAGGTTCAATTTGGAAACAAAAAAATGCATCACAAGAATTGAAAGAAATGATAATTCCTTACATAGCATGAATACTTGACAACAACGAAGGATGAGCTCTAGTGGATAGAAGGGAGGCTCCAAAATCTAAGCATGGGAAAATTTTTGGAGGTTGGTTGTAGTAGCTACAACACTTGGAGACACGCTGGTAGAACTCATGTAAAAGCAAGTCTAACTCTTCATGAATTATTGTTCAGTTCATTGAGCACCATAGCTTCTTTGGCTAACTTTAATTAAAGATATAGTTCCTACAATCCTCTTCATTGGTGACAAACAAACAAAGACAAGTCAAATTCAGTTTTTTCGATTGGGTATGAGGAGTATATAGATATAGAAGTGGAAAGACATTATCAGAGTCTTGGTTTTCATCTTTGGTGTTGCTCCGCTACTAGCAGACATTGATAGTACCCCAAAAAAGTCACTTTAGGGACACAACCATTACTTCGCTGCCAGTGAGCCTAGACAGTACCCTGACAAAGTTGCTTGCTTCACCTCCCTGTGCAAGAAGCCTTTCTCTTCTTTCACCCTTTATTTTATTTATTTATTATCATTTTTTTGTTGTTGATGGAACTGTGCATAGGAACTTATTGATTTCATGGGGTATAAGAGGGATTCCTACTTATTGAGAGAAGAATAGGTCGTCCCTTCAGAGAAGGATATTTGTACACCTCTGAAATAAATTTCACTGGTTTAAGTTTCCTCCCCTCACTCTACTCGACTTAGTTGACAAGGAAAAAATGAAAAACCATAAAAGATTGATTAGAGTAGGTAGTACTAGTTACAAATTCAAGCCTCATGATTCCACTTCGATTTTCTCTAAAAAATATCGTATTTTCCACCACAGTACCATCGACTAAAAGGTGTAATATCCACACAAAGAGGGGGAATAAATAGATAACCAAGAATTGACAGTAGCACAACTTCTCTTGAACTTGACCATGCTTTCTTTGGAAACAAAACATGGCCTCATGTGGAAACTATCCTACAATGAAAAGGAAAGAAGGAGCAGGGGGGAAAGTAAAACAAAGCAAAGAAAAAAAATAAACTACTCCTACTCCTAAACTAACCAAGAACATGCTAGGCTTACGTAAAATGAAACTTCTAGTGAAACCATCAATGCATATGCTGACCTAAATAGGAAAGGACATAAAAAAATAATAAAGATATTCAAGAATAACACCACACAAGAAAGATACATCACAACACACTAAAACATTAGAAGATTGAAAATGCATGTAGAAAAATACGTCAAGAATGCAGTTTTAAAACACTCTGTTGATGCATCATAGCATTTACACACATCGCAACCAGGTAATATGCAAGAGCATACTTTCAAAAACTTATAAACTGGGGAAACAAAAAGAATTTAGAAAAATTTCACTTCACAACAGAGCTCTCCAGGTATGACTCCTCTAATGATTGAGTGATGGGATCATGCAACACAGATGGAGCATGAGATAATTGTGAAACAAATTGATTTTCAATTTGTGCGATAGAATGATGAGGATTCCTTGAAAATGAAGTGTTATCCTGATCATGATTGGAACTGACATAAATAATATGAGAAAATGACCTGACATAACCATCAACGCGGGCTGAAGTGCCTCGACAATTTGCGGTAGTTCTAATATATCAGTGGGTAGATCATAAAAAAACAGTTGCTTAGAAATATCAATATCACAAAAATTAGAGTTATTGTTGGATGAATCAACGAAAATATCATGACATCTATGATTATAAATACCATCATTAGAAACAAGGTCATCGTCATGATTTGATGAATCGTAGAGAGGAGGAGATTGAAAATAAGAAATTTCACTCTTTGTTTCTTCACATAGATTGGATGATGGATTGGAGATATGAGGAAGAGAAGAATTTTTCTCTTCGTATTCAAATGAAAAACTGAAATTCCACGACTCCTGAGAGTGATTGGAATTCAAATATTTAGAAAATAATTTTTCGAAAGATTCAATAGGTATGAAAAAATTGTGGAAGATGTCATGATAATGCGAGAGAGGTGAACAAGGAGAAACATCAAATTTTAGCATAGATTCTTGTTCAGAAAAAAAATCCCACAAATAGTCATCACAAGTGATATTGCAAGCTGGCTAGTCGACACCAAATCCATCTTGAATTTGATCCTCATGAACAACAGAAGAAAAAAATGAAACAGGTGAACCGAACAACTCATAATCAGCAGGACCAAAAGAACCAAGAGATTAAGGATAAGGAGACAAAACATCATTGTAAAAATCAGACTCACAGTCCAAACTTGCATTGAAATTCTGAGTATGTGGGGTGGGAGAATATGGCGATAGATAAACGGATGAACCCTTAAGTTCTCCCACCTCAACCTGCGTAAATGGAATTTTTTGATGAGAGGAAGATGAAGAGTCACTTGGGACAACAACTTCCTTCATTGCAGATTTAGGAGCTCCATATTTAAGGTATGTTGGGAGACTTTCAAAAGGTTCATATTATTTTGGATTCATCAAAATGTGAACAAGAAACTAAAACTTATCTTTCATAAGATTCCAATCAATATCATCTTTGGAAAATTCATAACAAAAATAAATAAAATGATCGTGAAAATCATTAAGAGATTCATCAGGTGTTTCTTGTAAATAAATTACATAATCATACCTATCAAAAGTGCGGTGCAAATCCTTAACAAGAAGTTTGAAAGAGTGGATGGAAGCAATCGAAAATATGTAACAAAATTCCTTAACGTGTGTTTCGAATGTGAGAACGAATAACCTGCAAGCAGTATCCTCACAGTGAATATTGTGCTTTGTGCAAAATTAGAGAAAGAGAGCGGTGTGGTCGAGAATGGTTGATCCACCCTCACCATCAAATTTTAGATTCAACAAGTCATTGATTATTCCCATAGGCACTTTCATATTTATAGTTATGGAAAAACATGTCGAGGTTAAGATATGGGAAGAAGCCATTAAAGATGTGGAAAGTTCAAACAGACTTCATGGGCTCAACTTGTCATCTGGCCCTACTTCTAGTGCCAAAAATGTTGACGGTGTTGGACCCGTCAACATTCAGGGGATATCCCCGATATGAAGTCCCAATTCGACCTCACACAATTTGGTGTAGGAGTCCCATCTAGAATATGGCATGGTTTCCAAAATAGTGGGTTTGAGTGGTATGCCTTGGCTGCATTAATGCATATAATGATGTATTCGTGAATTTGGTTAAACAAGTGTGCGACTCTGCGGAGGGTCAGGGGCAATGCATGAATGGTTCTAACATGACAAGGGGAAAGTGAGTGAGCCCCTTAGAAGCCTGTAATAGTATGCAAATTGAAAGGAAAACACGAGCATAAAAGAAATCATAATTTATCCTGCAAAATTGTTTACAAGTTAACCATGATGTAAATATACAACAACACACATTCAACTAGATTCGTACTAATTCAAAAAAAATAGTTCATAAGTGTTAGCATAAATGGAATAACTGTTGAAAATGCAGCAAGATGATGGAGCTTAGTGAAATGAAGTCGCCTTCACTAAGTGGGCCCACAGGCAAATTCTGGCGCAAAATCTATTTTTAGACATATGGAGCATGGTCCGGGGATTGCAGTATGAGATTCTTGGAGTATGTGTCATGTTGGTAAAAATAGATGGGACTCTATTTTTTGACCTATAGGTCGATAGGTCGAAGTCTATTTTTAGACTGCCTATCCTAAAAATAGGGAAGTCAAATATTATTTACCCTTAATAATATTTGGACTCTAAACAGCAGTTTACTCTCTTTGAGCACTTCAGTTCGAGCCTTGGAAGTGGCCTGCGATCCGATGAGAATTATTGCCATTCTAGGTTTGACATACTGTATGTTGATTTTAGTTAGGACTTCATGTTGGCAAGAATGATGGAGTTAATGGGATGCCTAGAAGGAGTTATGAAGTTTGATTAATGAACTAGTTGAGATTAGTTTAACTAGCTAATCAATTAGTTATGAGTGGAGTGAATTAAATATTATTTAATTCATTAATTCGTAACTCATTATTCAACTCAAGAACACATCAGTTCACTACAGTGCATGATCAGTTCAGTGGAGACCAGTGAAAGAGGTAGATGAAAGGGTGGAGTTAGCTATCAGTGGCGACATCAGTTGTGCATGAGATTTTCACCACACTTGGAGAAATTTCCCATGATGATTGTGTTGTCAAGCCAAGGAGATTCGAACCTTGGATCTCTATATAGACAGGCCTGGATTGCGCAATAGAGGCAAGGCAATTGGCGGTGAGTTTTGAACCAGTAACCTGTTCAAAACTGAGCTAGATTATGTGTAACTTCATGAGAAAGTACCGAGTACTTGTGAGGAGTATTGTACTGAGTTTGTTACATGATTTCTCCATTATAATATACACAATAGCTGCGGGGTTTTCAGCTATAAGCTTTCCCCATACATACCGTGTTAATGTGTATGATGATTTGATGTGTTATCGCTTGTTTTATTTCCGCATGTTTGATGATCTGAGTGGAAGAGATTATGTGTTGCATATAAATTCGAATTGTATGTGATCAGGATAGTCTCGATGGATAATTAATCATTATTCAGCAAATTTCTACATGGTATCGGAGCTATTGAAGCAGAGATTGATCATCACAGTGATTACAAACTTATTTCGGTAGACAGAGTCTGCATGCGAGCCAGGTAGCCTCCGGATTCATCTTTATTCGGAAAGTGAAAGGTCTTGTAAATGCCCCTTGCAGTCGATCTCTATGCTAGAAATAATTTTTTCTCACATATCTAGAGCGGTTGAGCTTTGAAGTGGAATTCGAAATTTTGCAGCAGTTTTGTTTTCTTGGTGCCGGTGTTGAAAATGTCTTTCAACGGTTTGCGACTCGAATATGCTCTTGAAGGCAGTTCGAATTATGTTGCATGGAAGGATCGCATGGAAGCAGTATTAGAAGATAATGGTCTCAAGGAGTTTGTAGATACGGATGTCCAAAAGCCCACCGATCCTGCTGAAGTCGATGCATGGCAAAAGAAGATGGCGAAGTGTCGAAGGATCCTGTTGGAGGGCGTCAAGGATCATATTGTATCCAGCCTGCATGGAAAGGCTACTCCATATTTAATGTGGAAAGCTTTGACGGATCTATTCCAGAGTAAGAGTGACCAAAGGAAGCTGGCACTCAAAGATAAGCTCAAGAACATCAAGATGGAGAAGGGCGACAGTATCGCCAAATACCTCACGAAGTTCACTCAATGCAGAGATGAGCTGGGAAGTGTGGGGGTGACTGTCGAAGACGAGGACATGGTCGACCTGGCTCTCCTTGGTCTTCCGAAGGCTTGGAACTCATATCAAGATAGTGTCAATGGTTGGGAGAAGCTGCCGGGATGGGAGCGCCTTTGGGCGGATCTCATGCAGGAGGAGATAAGGAGGACTACTCGAGATGGATCTTCATCAAAGGGAGCCGATGAAGAAAACTGCGCTTTGGTTGCCAAAGCAAAGAAGGGGAAGGGTAAGAAAACCTCTCATTCTGGTGCAAAGGGCAAGAAGCAGGATATGGCGAAAGTGAAGTGTTTTCACTGCCATGATCACGGAAATTATGCTACCAATTGTCCAAATAAGAAGAAGAACAAGCAAGCGGGAAGATCTGCAGATGGAGAAGCTTTGGCTTCATAGTTCGAGCTTGAATTTTCACTGATCGCATGCTTGGTTTCAAGTGTGTTGGGATCGGTATGGTTCTTGGACAGCGGTGCGTCATTTCATATGACGGGAGATCGGGATTTGTTCTCAGATCTGGAGGACAAAGATTTGGGTGTGCACATCGAGATGGGCGATGATGGTAGATAACTTACATGGTAGAAGGACAACAATTTCCTACCTATATGATTGTTCCTCTCAACGATGTACAACTCAGATCTGGTAGAGTTTTAGAAAAACCTTCTATAGATATTCAAGAGCAAGATACCTCTGAGGAGGACTCTCTTCAAGTTAATAAGGGTTCTGAGGAAGAATCTCTTAAAAATCCAAGAATGCAAAAAGAAAAAGAAAAGTTAACACCCACAACTCCTATAGTTGAGCAACCAACATCTTCATCTACACCTCCTTTTCCTGAAAGACTACAAATTGACAAGGGGGTGGAAAAACAAATCTTGTTGCCTAACTATGACTTTCTAGATGAATTGAAGAATGTTTGTATCAAGATTCCATTGCTACAAGCCATTCGAGAAATTCCTATTCTAGCAAAAAACCATAAAGGAGTTGAGTTTCAAAAGACCAGGAAGGAAGCTAAAGGACACAAGAAGAATCCACCTGGTAGGAAAGATTGCAGACATTATGATGGAAAAAATTACCATGCAGAAGTATGTAGATCCAGGAAGTCCAATTTTCAAGACACATATAAATGGGATAGAAATTCCAAACACATTGATTGACTTAGGGGCTACTATCAACATTATGAGTAGACAGACTATGGACCAGCTAAAACTTCCTAACCTTCTTTTTACACCTACTTTACCGCAACTTGCAGATCGATCAATTATTAAACCAGATGGTGTATTAGAAGATATTTCAGTCTCCTTAGATTCTTGGGAATATCCGGTAGATTTTATGATTTTGACTCCCAAGAGTAATCTAGGAGGGCACCCACTAATCTTAGGAAGACCTTGGCTAGCCACAGCTGATGCTTTTATTAGTTGTAGATCTGGGGATATGTACATTTCTAATGGTAATTCGATAAAGAAATTCAATTTGTATCCTCCAGCAAAAGCAATTACAGAAGTAGGAGACAATGAATGGGTCGATGATGAGGATACTATACAACCTGTCTTTACCATTTCTGAAATCAGTGAGGATAGTCAAATTCTGAACACATTAGAAAATTTTGAGACATCTTCAGAATATGACCTCACACAATTTCAGTTGGAATCTGACATAGAATATTTATCATCAAGACAAATGTCTCTTTACTCTATGGAAGAGTTTGGTAGTTCTACTATTGAGATTTTTCCAGGAAAACATTGAATATCAACAAACATTTGGAAAAGTCACAACAAGAAGAACTAACCAAAATCTTGCAAAAACATTCTACTGCATTTGCATGGGAGTATACTGACATGAAAGGCATTGATCCTAAGACTTGCATCCATCATATCTATATTGAGGAAAATAGTAGACCAATCAGACAACCTCAAAGAAGGATGAATCCAAATCTTAGGGAGATAGTGAAAGAAGAGCTCCAAAAACTTCTCAATGTAAACTTCATTTATCCAATTTCACATAGCCGATGGGTTTCTCCTTTGGTTATAGTACCTAAAAAGAATGGTAAATGGAGGGTATGCATTGATTACAGGGAATTGAACAAAGCAACTTTGAAGGATCACTTTCCTTTGCCTTTTATCGATCAAGTATTAGACACATTAGCAGGTAAAAAGTACTTTTCATTTTTGGATGGTTTTAGTGGCTATAATCAAATTCAGGTAGCACCTGAAGATCAAGATAAGACCACATTTACTTGTCCATGGGGAACTTTTGGCTACCGAGTGCTTCCTTTTGGGTTATGTAATGCACCTGCAACATTCCAAAGAGCAGTACTAGGAATTTTTTCTGATCTAATCCATGATTGTGTAGAGGTTTATATGGATGATTTTACAGTTTATGGTAATTCATTTGAAGAGGCATTAGAAAATTTGGAAAATTTCTTATAAGATGTAAAGAAACAAACCTTTCATTAAGCCATGAAAAATGCTTTATGATGTTTACTGAAGGGATTGTTTTAGGACATCATATTTCAGGAGATGGGATTAAGGTTGATAGATCAAAAGTCGAAGTCATCTCCAAGTTGCCTATTCCAAATTGTCAAAGAGATGTTAGAAGTTTTCTAGGATTTACTGGTTACTATAGAAGATTTATAGAAAACTTCACTAAAATAGCATCTCCACTCTTCAAATTGCTTACAAAAGACTCTGAATTTAAATGGGATCCTGATTGTCAATCAGCCTTTGAAACTTTGAAAACAAGAATATCTGAAGCACCTATCTTGAGAGGACCAAATTGGAAACTCCCTTTCCATATTTCTACGGATGCTTCAGATACAGCTCTAGGAGCTGTGTTGGGTCAAAACGATTTAGTTCCTTATGCCATTTATTATACCAGTAAAAATTTGACTCCCACAGAGTTAAACTATACTGTGACTGAAAAAGAGTTTTTAGCTGTTGTTCATGCAATTAATAAGTTTAGACATTACATAATAGGCTATGAAACTTTTATTCATACTGACCATTCTGCAATTAGATATTTAATGAACAAACCTATTACTAATGGCAGAGTGACAAGATGGCTCTTACTTTTGCAAGAATTCAATATTACTGTGTTGGATAGACCAGGAAAACAAAATACAGTAGCTGATTTCTTGTCTAGGATTCATAATACTAAAGAAGATTCTCCTGTAGAGGATAAGTTTCCTGATGAATACTTGTTTGCAGTAACTATTAAGACTCCTTGGTATGCAAATATTGCTAACTATTTGGTTACAGGGAAACTACCTTCACATTTATTTCCAAGTGAAAAATGAAAAATTATTCAGGAGAGTTCAAAATATTCATGGATTTCTAACGAATTGTTTAAAACAGGGCCAGATCTTGTGATCAGAAGATGTGTCAGGGAAGATGAAATGCCCGATATTCTTAAGGCATGTCATGATGAACCATGCGGCGGACACTTTGCGGACAAAAGGACGGCCTATAAAATCCTTTCCTTGGGATATTATTGGCCTTCTCTCTTCAAAGATGCAAAACAATATGTCAAAAGGTGTGATAGCTGCCAAAGAGTAGGGAAACCTACCTTTTCAAATGAAATGCCATTGCAAACACAGGTACTCATTGAACCCTTTGAAAAATGGGCTTTAGATTTCATTGGACCTATTAATCCACCATCTAAGCAAAAGAAGTATATATTGGTTTGTACTGATTATGTTAATAAATGGGTAGAAGCCAAAGCATTAGTATCTGCTACTGAAAATTCAGTTGTTCATTTTATTTATGAGGATATTTTTACTCGCTTTGGTGTTCCAAGAGAAATTGTGACAGATCAGGGGAGCCAATTCACATCCAACTTGGTGGAGAAGATGATGGAAGAATACAAAATCAAGCACAGAATATCTACTCCTTACCATCCGCAAGCAAATGGTCAAGTGGAGTCCACAAATAAAGTTCTTGAAAGTATCATCACCAAAACTGTTCATCTACATAGAAGAGATTGGGCAGAAAGGTTTCCTGAAGCCTTGTGGGCCTACAGAACTACATGGAGAAATACAACAAGACATTCTCCCTATGAACTTGTTTATGGGAAAGAAGTCTTGCTCCCCATTGAGTTCCAAGTCAAGACCTTCAAGATAGCAGTTCAGTTGGGGATGGACTTATCAGAAGCCCAAAAGCATAGAATGGAGCAGTTGAATGAGCTAGATGAGATCAGACAAGAAGCAATTTTAAGAACCGATCTAGTTCAATATCAAAGAGCTAAATGGCATGACAAGTACATCAAAGAGAAGAAGTTTCAAGAAGGAGATTGGGCATTGTTATTTGATTCCAAGTTTAAAGATTTCCAAGGAAAATTTCAGACTCATTGGCTTGGGCCATATGAGATTGACAAGATCTTTAATAATGGAGCGGTAAGAATCAAGACCATTGATGAGTTTCAAACTCCTCTTATTGTGAATGGCCATAGATTGAAAGTTTATCATAAGCCACTCTCAAAAGAGGATTTTGTCAAAATGTTTCAAGAAATTTCTGCAATCAGGTTGGTACAGAAGAATTCTTCTTCTCCACCAGCCTAGCTTTTGTTCTTTTCAGTTTTAAAAAAAAGAAAAAAGAAAAAAGAGAAAAAAAAAATAGTATAAGCTTGAAAACCAATCACTGATTGGCAATCTTATACAGAAAATATAGGGTGAAAATCAGGAACACCTGACACTATATTTTCCAAAAAAAATCTCTCTTTCATTTCACAAATTTTATGACCATTCACTCCATTTCATTCCACTTCATTCCATTTCATTTCACTTCATTTCACTCCATTCCACTTCATTTTATCCATTTCATTCCATTTCATCAATAAAAATCTTTTTCATGACCATTTCCATCTGGTCATTTGTCATCTGTTCATCTCCATTCATTCAAGTAATAGCTGTGTCAGTTTCCGTAGTTGACATCTGTTTCCGCAACTGACTCCAGTTTCCGCAGCCAGAAGCAGATTCCGCAGCTAAAACTCTATTTTCAAAAGAATGTACAACCAGATGTTATTTCCATAATCATGAAATAAAATGCAGGTGAGAGGATAAAAAATGAAGACATGGAGCATTCAAGACACCAATAAAGAGTAACTAGAAAATTTATTTCAAATAGCTTTGAAAAACACATTTTTATATAGTTCTGAACCATAAGCTCCATCCATTATGTGTAATGATTATATTGACAATTCCGTAACCTTTCACGATCTCCATATTATCCTCTCGCATTCATTCTCAAACGGTTCCATCATTAAACCTCCGATCTTCACTCATGTTCCAATATTCCACCGGTGATAATGAGACGTATTTGATTTGACCACGGACTCTTACAGTCGCATAAATCTATAGCCGTTGTTTAAACGTGCTCATATTTATTGTGCAGCCACCAAAATTCAAAACACTGCCGGATGTGTTATACTCTGTTAACCTCACAGCCGTATCTCTGTTGTGCTCACGAAAACCCCTCTCTGTTCTCTTCACTCCATTTCGTTCTCTACTACACTATAGTCTGTATACCACTCCCTGACATTTACCCACAGTCATTGTGCTCATCTCCGTGCATTCAGCCATTCTATTTCCATTAAACCCTCACGCACGAAAATTTGTGAAGAGCAGAAAGAAAATGGGTAAATTGCTAAGAGCAGAACCGGAAGGACCTAAGTTTATTGAGGGATATCCGCAAGTAAGGGATATATTGAAGAAATAAAATTGGTTGCGGTTTATCCAGAAATTCAGAGGTTATCATAAAGAAGTTACAAAAGCATTCGCAAGGTCGTTTAATGTCTTGGAAGTAGAGATTGGAGACCTTAAGTTTGCGGTCAATGAAGCATCTATAGCAACAGCCACGGAACTTCTTCAGGAGGGTGAGCGTTGGTTTAAGAATAAAAGCATCAGTGATGAAGCATGGAGAAAAATCTTACGAAACCAAGGTATGGACATAACTATTTTTAAAAGAGGAATTCCTGTGCATGCATTGAAAGAGGAATGGGCTACTTTGCTACTAGTTGTTCAGAAATTCATTACATGTGAAGGTCGTTTTGGGTCCATGTACATGTACCATACCAGGTTACTGATGAATTTTCTAGATAATCAAGCTCTCAATCTTCCATATTTTCTGTTAAATAGCTTGAAGAAAATGGTTGTGACTGTTCAGAAACACTTAGGAGATGTAGAACCACATCTATATCACCACGGCCTTGTAAAAATCTTGATTGAAAATGAGTTAAAGAAAAAGAAAGACACATGGGAACAATTTCTGGTTAGAAATTTCTTTGAGGAACCTCAGGAAATTCCTGAAGGTAGCACAGCAAGAAGAAGTAGGAGAAAAAGAACAATTGATGAAATTCAAAATACTCCTACTACTACAATTGAAAGAACTGATAGGGAAGAGAGACTATCAAAGAGGAAGAAGAAAGAAATCAAGGGTAAGAAGCCAATAACACCAAAAGAGAGAAAAACTATTGAGGCTATACATCAAACTCCTTCTTCTTCTGAAGAAGATCATCAAGTGTTATCTGAAAGATTAGTTTATCTTCAAAAACAATCATCTATGGCCAAGAAGACAGAGAAAGGAAAACAAAAACAAAAGGATAGTGTACCACAGCGTGTGAGAAGAAGCAGCAGACTTAAGGGGAAATTGAGGAAAACGAAAATGAAGGGTCCTCATTTCATTGATTTGGGAGAGGAAACATCTGAAACGTCCCCAGATGACCATAGTCCATCTCAGTCAGTTAGTGAACCTGGTTCATTTCATTCTCAGTCAGACATTGAACATAGTCCATCCCATTCTCAGCAAGATGTTGATGTGAGCCCTTCTCAGCCAGATTTTGAAGATAACTCTCCTTCACGGCATTTTGGGGACAACCCAATAAAAATGACACCTGAAATAGACCCCAAGCAGCAGGAAGTATATGACTATATAGAATATTTGGAAAAGGCAGCTACAGGTCCCAGTACTTCGTCCATCCAGCCTCACACAGTACAAGATGATTTAGTCCAATCACTAAAACAGGAAGTCTTTGAGCTAGAGCTTTTAAATCGACACATCAAAAATGAAAATGAGACATTGAAAGAACAAGGAAAACTGGACAAAATCATCCATGATAATACCATGCTACATCTGGGAATATGGCAGAAGAAGAACAAGAAATTGAAAAGGAAATGCCAGAAGTTGAGCAGAGCACTGGTTAATATCAAATTTAGGTGCTTAATGAAGAAACCTAGAATGTTGGCAGCTCCAAGGAAGAGGAGGAGAGGATTAGACGTGCTGGCTGAAGTGTCAAGGGCATATGAACTGAGGAAGGATTATCAAAATTTTGGTTGCATGAGGACATGCAACACCTTCACAGTGGGGGTATGTTGAGTCTCAATTCCGCATCTTTTCCATACACTTTTCTATACCTTTTTCACTCACTTGAAACTCCCAAGTTGTCAATATCATTGTATGTTAATTGCAAAAGAGCATCTAACATGGTTTTTAACTATATTTTTGTGTCTGCTGTTTGATTTAGATTTTGTTCATTTAGTTGCGGAATCTTGCCACTTTCCGCAGCTGCTGCAACTTTCCGCAGCCATTTTGTGAAACTCTATGTTACAGGTGTCTACAGGAAAAACGAGCCACATGGGCAAGTCAGAAATGATGTGGACATGGTTCGTGTCCTATTGGTTCGAGAAAACTCATCTAAAGAAGCTGCGGTCAAAGGCGTCCAAATGGAAGTCAACCATAGAGTCTCACGGTGACAGGACTCTGTTTCGTGTCACGTGAAGGTTCATATGGCCATTTCTGAGTTGCGGAGGACAAGTCGACATCTGTACATGGCTCCATAGCCGAATTCAAGCATCCACTCCTCATAGATTTACTTTCCAACACGGCCATGATCCTAGATCCGTGGACTTAATGGTCTACGTGTTCTCCACCAGCATAAACTTTAGGAATTAGTTATGTTTCTCTTGTTATAAATAACGCGTTTGCATACGCATATGGAGTTAGTCTCGATTAGTCTCTGTTATCTTTTATTAGTCTGCTCTGTAATGTAATTACGCTGCACTTGTGCCGTAATACCACCTTACTGTAATGACTGCATTTTAATATAAGAAGACTCTGTTTCCAGACTTAATTCGTACTTGAAGATTGTTGCCAAGGCTGGTGTAGAGGGCCCCTGCTCAGCTAAGGTTTTGTGCATTAGTGTATAGTTCTTGTTTTATTTCTTTAAAGTTCATTGTGCCATAATCCATTCACATGTTTATACACTGCATCTTTCATGGTATATATGCTTCATTTCTGTTTATAATCTTGCATGCTTTCCATTTCACTTATGTCTTTCATGTTTTATGTTATTAATCACTGATCAGTGTTCTTGTTTCAGGTTATAGATAGGCAGCCCGGGCATTTTCATAGCTTTTTGACTAATGACATGGAATTAACATTGTTCTGCTGCTAATTTGTTTTTCTTTAGTTTCTGTTTAATTTCAGTACTGCTTTGCTTAATTCAGTTTTGCTCATTTGCTTCAATAGTTAAATTTAGATATATTAAACTGCTCATAACATCTTCAGTTGCCTCCGAAAGCCACAACTGGACTAATGGTGAGGGATTTTATTGTGAAATGTGTAGTTCAGTATTAGTTTCCTTTCTGCAAATTTAGATATATTAAACTTCTCATAACATCTTCAGTTTCCTCCGAAAGCCACAGCTGGACTGATGGTGAGGGATTGTATTATGAAATGTGGAGTTTAGTATTAGTTTCCTTTCTGCAAATTTAGATATATTAAATTGTGCATGACATCTTTAGTTACCTCCGAAAGCCACAGCTGGACTGATGGTGAGGGATTGAATTATGAATGTATGGTTTGATATTAGTTTACTTTCTGCAAATTAGATATCAGTTACTCAAGTTGTTTATGGTTACTTCCGAAAATCATAGCTGGACTAATGATGAGGGATTAGAAGACAAGTTGATGTAAATTGATTTAGATTTATTTTATTGCAACTTTTGGATTTCTTTCAGCATAGTTTATTTTGTGTTTAGACAACAGCAAGAATAGTTTGGTTTCATGCTCACTAGTTCACTGTTTTGATTCATTAGACTAGCAGCATCTTTTCATTTCAGCAGCATATTTTCATTTCCTTTCAAGTTTTGTCACTGTAAGTTTCAAATTCCTTTTTAAGTTTCAAGTTGGTAAATCATTATAGAGGATATCATTTCCTTGAACAAACATAACCATACTTGTTTTCATTTTAGAATTTCCATTTCATCTTAGAAAACCAAAAACGACAAAAAGTTAAGAAATAGGTTATCTTGCACATATAGTGCGTCGCACTTCATCAGCTTACGAATCCCGGATTGACAAATTAAATGCAACAATTTAGGACACACTAAATTGACCAAACAGGTACCTGCATGAAATCTTGTGTAGCTCTGATATTTAGACATTGACATATACCTGCCAGTATTGAAGATCTGCTTTGAAGTTAATTGCAGAGAACACTTCATTAACCTTATGCCATGTGATTTCTGAATCATTTTCTATGAAAAACTAAGTGTCTGAGTAAACTAGAATGTTCGCTGGATTACTCTCACCTGCGTCTCCAATGATTCTCTTTGTGGTTTAATTTGAGACAGTTATCTTGGGAGCCATGATGATAGTAAATGAACAAGAGAATTCCTCAAAATCTGCTGTACTTTCAAGAGAGAATTGTACTCATGGAAAACATAAATTAGCTCACGCAAATTTAATTACAAATCAATATTTGGGAAACAACCACAAGACTGAGGGGAAAAACAACATAATATTTGAGTTGAGGGAAGAGTCTGGTTTCATGAATTGCACATTGTGTAGTCTCAACAGTCAAGGGGGAGGCTTGAGGCTTGAGACTACGCAATTCACAGTCTCAACTTGGGTAGAACGAGGGAGAGACTACACATTGCATAGTCTCTATGGGCAAGGGGCCAGGATTGAGCCTTGGAATTTTGCAATGCGCAGTTTGGTTAGCCTGGTACTGCACATTGTTCAATCTCCAAGGCCAAGCATGAGGCTTGAGCCCTGGACTTGCGCAATGCCCAGTTGGACAAGGCAACTGCTGGCTAAGTGATGGGAAGATCTACCTAGGAAGAGGGTGAAAAGTTGTAGATCACGAGTGATAGTGAAAGCAAGAGTGAAAATATGAATAAGAAAAGGTATATGAGTGAAAATAAAGTGCATAAGATCAACATGCAAACATAAAAACAAACATGTATAGGAATTCGTCGAAACGATGATCACCGGTGGGGAAAAACAAGAAAGATGATGTGACACCTGTAAAAAGCGAAAAAAAGAATGAAGAAACACTTATACAAGCCAATATAAGTTAAAATTTTAGCAACCATGACAAGAAACAAGAAAAAAAAACACACATAAGGGAAACAATAAAAAGAGACAAAAAATTGACAAAATACGATAAAAGAAAAAATTACCTGGAAAAGCGTTGCAAACTCCACTGAAAGCTCCTTGATCTTCTTGGGAATGTTAGAGATCCAAGATCAAATTTAAAAATTAGCTCTAGGGGCTTCCATTATATAGATCTAGGCTGATTAGGGTTTATGACACACATTCATAAAATCAAGGAGGAAGCTGTTAGTTCCCAAATCCACCTTAGGCTGAAATAAGGCAGAAAAAGGACAACACCAAACCACGCTCAGCCTCGTAGCTAACCCTACGAGGACAGGAGAGGGCTCTCTCCGGGCCACACTCAGTAAAAATAAGCAATAGGTTCTGAGATGACTTTGCAATGAATACTGATTATAGGCTAGTAAATAAATAGGAAAGAGGTATTTTGATGAATGACTGGGTTTCAGGGATGTATGGGACAAAGAACAGTATGAGCTTCAGAAATTAAATCAAAGACACAGATTACTTCGTGAGGCAAGATAGGCAGGAAGTTTAGCAATCAAATTGAAATAATATGGAGTGGAAGGAATGTTAAGAGGTTGAAAAGGGCATAATGAATGAATCCTTTTCAGATAGAAGAAGAAACACAAAAGCATGAATGCCTTCCCAAGGCAGAGCAGTAAACTGGATTCTACCTTTCTTACTTAAAAGCATTCAACTGGAAATGATTTTTAAATGAACTGTAAAACATAACAAGATACCTATGAAACAGAAAGGAGAAACATATGCTAAACTCATACCACATGAATCTCATGAATCAGAGCTGTATCATTTCATTAATTCTCTGTAAAAAATGTACAGCCAAATGTTGAGTTATTCTTCCACACCTTTCCCAGAACTCAGACACTTTACAAATGTTTTTCAATATAATAAATAAACTCAACTATGAGAAAAAAAATCGACCAAAATAAGGAATTGTTTAATCATCAATAACAAACAAAAGATGAAAAGCCAATCATCTATTCTGAAGACAGAACAATGTTCCCCTTGAATTTCTCTGATGACCAATTAAAAGACAAAATCTGGAGCGTAGACCCTTTGAATTGCAACTGAAGTAAAAAATAGGCAATCTGTTCCTATCTCTCTGCTGTGGTAGATATTCTTCATTTAATTTTTGCTTTCAGTCTTTGAATTTTCACTTTTCATTGCCGTTGAATGAAAACCAACTTTTTAACAAAAATAGCTCAATATCTTCTTCAATACCAGCGAATACATATCCATTGGCTTAACACGATTCCCAACACTTCCCTTATCCTGGATGTTCAAAGTTTGCAAAACGAACCAAAGGAAAAGTCTTCGTTCACCTCACTCAATGCCTTGGTAACTTTTCTACTTTTAGCAGAAAGAAAATCCTGATCTAGATAAAATTTGACAATACATTAACACGTAGCAGCTCTAGATGCAACATGGTTATCAAAAAAAGCATTAATATATTTCCCAGGATCATTGAGCATGGAGCAACAAAAAGAAATGCGATTTTGGAGAAGACAGGCGGAAAATTTCAGTTTCAGGCTTGTGCGCCGCGCCTCCTGGATGCACCGGGTCAATGGAGAAAAGCACTGTGGCAGGAGGACCAGTGCGCTGCGTCGGATCTATGTGTTGCGCTCTTACCCAATGTGCCGCGCAGCTCTGTTTCAACACAATTGATCTCGAAACATTGAATTTGCTTCTCCACGTTTTCACTTCGTTTCTCTGAAGAATGGGATTGTACTCCATGTTCGGTGTGGAGACCATAAAAACGCGCAGACACAATGTACCCAGTGCACATTCTCCAAATTTGTATGCTTGGTCTTCCTCCATATGTTCAATCACCTCGATGCATGTTGCAACATCAAATCCATGAATCCGCCGATCAAATTCAATGATTGACCCTTCATATATAAAGGCACTTTTGAAGCTGGCCGTGGCTAATTGAGGCTTATGACCCACATCAAGTTTTGAATGAAGAACCTTAGCAGCACGAATAAGAATTCTCTGTGAAATGTCGACACCAGCAATATATACCAAGTCAGTTTCCTGCTCTAACAAAGCATCAAATAAACTGCCAGATCCACAACCTAGATCAACCAAGGACTCTGCATGAGACTCCACAAGAATGTGCAATGCATATTCTATTCTTTGTTTCGATAAAGGTGGACTAAAAAAAACCTTCTCCATCCTCTCTTCCTGGGGCTCCATAAGCCTCAAAAGTGTGACATTATACTCCAGACTAGATTCTCCTAAAGGTAAAATGGAAATCTCCTCTGTCCCAAATTTAAATTCGAACTCTTCTTTGCTTTCCAAGCATTCTCTTACAGATTTACCCAACAGGAAAACACTATATTGAATGAATACTATAGTGCCACTAGAAGGTGATTTTCCACAATCAGGACCTGTAAAGTTGAGATCAGTCATCTCATGGTTGTGATCAAGGTCAACAACCTTCTGAGGTAACTTATTCTGGGCAGAAGAAGAAGTATCATCATATATAGGAGAACCTTTTTTATAGTAATTGAACATATCATCAACGATGGAAAAAGTAGCATGATCCTGATGCAGGCATATCCTTTCATTGATATCTTTCAAGGCATCACTTTGGATTGCATGACTCTTGTTTCTATAAGGCGTCTCAGAACAACATTCTATTTTTAAATCTCCATCCTTGGACAGTATTTTCACAGCACATCTGTAAGGACGTCTACCCGTTGATTCATTATCCAATTCCCCACATTGAATGTCATCAAGGCCTTCACCCATTTCTTTCATAACCCCGTCCAACATTCCAGACTCATTTCCCGTGGCATTTAAAAACCCACTTTGACCTGGCTGTGTCTGATTTGTATTCTGAAAATTTTCCGTGGAATCTGCTTCTGATAGAGAGAATGTTGGATCAGATAAGCGATTGTTGTGACAAAAACTATTTAGAAGGTCTCGCAGTAGTTCTCCACGCTAGTTTGATCGGGTTGTGAAAGAAGCTGGCAATTTTGCTGCCAAAATAGCATCTTTGGATATCTTGTAACTGCCCCAAGGGACTCGATTGAGTAGCATCCTGTGATAGCTGCTAAGGCTAATATCTTCACACGACATAGTTCCCAGCGACTTCCATGAGGATCCAACAACTGCCAAAATTTCATCACCATGTACTTCTCGCCCTACTAAGATAGATGCCCTTTTATTAAACTTCAATTGACAGTGCGGACTTCCTTTACATTTCTCACTGATTGGAGAATTTCCAAATAGGTACGATACCAAAGGTAAAGTATCTGAAACTGGAAAGTAAAATCTGGCATCCAAGGAAGCCTTGCTAAGAGGCCTTGAGATCAAAACATGAGAGGAATCTGCAACACTTAGATGATTTTCAATTACATCCAGAAAATATTGATGAGGTTCAACCTTCAAATTCAATAATTTAGCTTTCTTTTCAAAGCAGTAAGGTATAAAAATAGCTTTAAATAAACAACTCTCTGTTCTTTCTCTAAATTCCATTGTGCTATCTGTTTTTACTGTGAATTTTGGGCTCCAGTTGAGCAACTTCTCCTTGGTTTCTAAAGAAAAATAGTCTCTTTTACCAATCCAAAAGCTATCCGCAAGAGAAAGGATCTGACTGCATGATTTGGCAGCATTTAAAACTAGTGCTAAACTCAATGCAGGATCCATTTCTGCCTTGTTGTTAATTGATTTGCATGAATTCACTATCTTGGTATCAAATGCAGAAATTACTGAAGCTGGAACCAAACCATAGTTGTCGCCTTCTCGTTGGACTGCTGCTCTCATCAAGAAAGGCAAGTGAAACACGGTTTTTGCGATGAAAACTTATTCTGATCCTCCCTCTGGCCTGTTGGCATTAAACCCTAGACCTAATGACTAAAATAACTCCTTGCTGACCTAGACATCAAACATGACTGTAAATAACCTTAAAATTGATTAGACAAACAGACCTAAGCCAACATGGATAAGGCATGAGGGGGATAAACAACAAGGCCCTTCCGTCAGATTATGGCATGCCCCTAGCAGAATGCAACTGAGTGAATTGAGCAAGACACTTAAAAATGAGATGAAACCATGAGAAATGATCTTTGATGGAAGGATGTAAAGACCGACTCTAACATTGGCTCCAATGGGGATGGTAGCTCCCTGGAGGTACCAAGAACTGTAGGTCTTTGGGAGAGCAGACAGTGCCTTCGTCCATTGGGCTATGGAGTCCAAATCAACACCAGACTGTTAACTGATTTATTGACTGAAAATATGACTTCAAACTGACTCAATTTTAAAACTGAAATGACTGAAAAAACTTGACTTTAACAAACTAACTCAAAATGACTAATACCTGAACTTAAAACTTAAAGCTTGATGGCAATACATGACCACCTGTTTTCTTACAAGACAATATACCATCAAACTATATCAAAATGCCAATGTAACCAATCAAGCAGATGCCTTCTTGATTGATTCTCCTGATCATATCTCCTGGTCGACAATAGATACTTGTAACTGGGCATCCAAAAATATAATCGACCATGATCTCCTTCATCACTGAATACTGCAATAATCACCTTCACTGCTGACTATAACAGATTTTCCAATGGATCGTGAAAAACATGAAGATTTACCTCCTGCTGAAAGAACAAGGTGTCTTTTTCTCCTGCTTTTGATCTTCCTTCAAAATGTACTTCAGTAGAAGTATGTTCCTGGTCCTCAAAAAATTCTGAACAAGTAGATGAGCAGATCTTCTCTTGGAAAAACATTTCAAAACATGAGACATATGAAGAAGAATCTGAAAGGGAATCCTGAATGGTCTGATTTTCTGTAGTCTGAATATATTGTAGGTCATCTTCCTATGATATGACAGCCAGATTCTCATTACATTCATCAATCATGAGAAAATAAACTTCAGATGATTCTTGAAACCCAACACTATCATTTCTATCATATACCAACGATTCATCAAGAGAAACTTTTTCACTTACTTGAACAAAGATCTCATCTTGTTTTTCATAGAGGTAATGAACTACCTCCTTGTGAAGATCTAGTTCTGGTGGAATGAGAGCATTTAGGTCTGTAACTTTGTTTTCTTCATTTGAGGCAGCCTCAACAATACAACTCTCTTTTATGAGATCCAGAACAACATGTTTTTCCTCATCACAATTTATCTCTCGATCTGATTTATTTTCATCACTATCTGAGATTGGAACATCATTTTCCTGCGTATCATCCTTTATTTCGACTAGATCTGAAATAAAACTTCTTCTTTCATCATCTTCAGCCATATGGAAAACTTCAACCTGCTGATCTTCATAAGTATCCTCTAAGTTTCCTGTGTCCTGCTGAAACAAACTTTCATACAATGTTTCCATGATTTCTTCGTCCATCAATTCATTATCTCCATAAAAATTCTCAAGATCTTCAATGAAACTACTAATGTGTTCACAACAATTCTGCACTAATATTAAGGATGAACAAGATTCTTTATACCTTTCAAAGAATATTGTATGAAAATATTTTTGAACAATAAATAGAAGCAGGTGGCAAACTCTCATACCAAGATCAGGCTTCATCTTCCAGAGTAGCCATAAACATCTTCATCAAACAGTCTTCAGGAAAATCAATCTTTAATTTATGCACATGAATGTGAAATTTCACCAGATGAAGAGTAGCGTCATTACCTTCCACATTTCCGAACATAGGCAAATTCTGAAGCCAATTCACCTTGGGCATTTTATTCGGAAAACCTGGAATGTGATCTCGGCTCATGGGAGCGTATCTTCTTGCAACTCGATCCATCTTGAAAGTCTTAAAGCTACTGATCTCTTTGCAGTGGAGTCACCATGAAGGATTGATTTCTGGATTTTTCAGTGAAATCGCCAGGTGAATGATTTCATCCTTCTGATGTCTGATCGTTGTCCACCATCAACAATCAGATCTAAACTTGACTACATGTACTGGGGAAATTTATAAGTTAAGTGTTACGACTACAAGCTAAACCAGAGATTGACTGAAGCAACGTTTATCTACTATGCACTCGCAGAGCAAGAGCAGTTCGAAGGCTACCTGACGTGACTTCAGGCTCCGTCTGTAACTTATGAAACAAATAACATAAACAAGCAAACCATTTTCTTCCCCAGTATGGTCGCCACTATGTTAGTTCCCAAATCCACCTTAGGCTGAAATAAGGCAGAAAAAGGACAACACCAAACCATGCTCAGCCTCGTAGCTAGCCCTACGAGGACAGGAGAGGGCTCTCTCCGGGTCACACTCAGTAAAAATAAGCAATAGGTTCTGAGATGACTTTGCAATGAATACTGATTATAGGCTAGTAAATAAATAGGAAAGAGGTATTTTGATGAATGACTGGGTTTTAGGGATGTATGGGACAAAGAACAGTATGAGCTTGAGAAATTAAATCAAAGACACAGATTACTTCGTGAGGCAAGATAGGCAGGAAGTTTAGCAATCAAATTGAAATAATATGGAGTGGAAGGACTATTAAGAGGATGAAAAGGGCATAATGAATGAATCCTTTTCAGACAGAAGAAGAAACACAAAAGCATGAATGCCTTCCCAAGGCAGAGCAGTAAACTGGATTCTACCTTTCTTACTTAAAAGCATTCAACTGGAAATTATTTTTGAATGAACTGTAAAACATAACAAGATACCTATGAAACAGAAAGGAGAAACATATGCTAAACTCATACCACATGAATCTCGTGAATCAGAGCTATATCATTTCATTAATTCTCTGTCAAAATTGTACAGCCAAACGCTGAGTTATTCTTCCACACCTTTCCCAGAACTCAGACACTTTACAAATGTTTTTCAATACAATAAATAAACTCAACTATGAGAAAACAAATCAACCAAAATAAGGAATTGTTTAATCATCAATAACAAACAAAAGTTGAAAAGCCAATCATCTATTCTGAAGACAGAATAGCGTTCCCCTTGAATTTCTCTAATGACCAATTAAAAGACAAAATCTGGAGCGTAGACCCTTTGAATTGCAACTGAAGTAAAAAATAGGCAATATGTTCCTATCTCTCTGCTGTGGTAGATATTCTTTGTTTAATTTTGGCTTTCAGTATTTGACTTTTCACTTTTCATTGCCGTTGAATGAAAACCAAATTTTTAACAAAAATAGCTCAATATCTTCTTCAATACCAGCGAATACATATCCATTGGCTTAACACGATTCCCAACACTTCCCTTATCCTGGATGTTCAAAGTTTGCAAAACGAACCAAAGGAAAAGTCTTCGTTCACCTCACTCAATGCCTTGGTAACTTTTCTACTTTTAGCAGAACGAAAATCCTGATCTAGATAAAATTTGACAATACATTAACACATAGCAGCTCTAGATGCAACATGGTTGTTAAAAAAAGCATTAATATATTTCCTAGTATCATTGAGCATGGAGCAACTAAAATAAATGCGATTTTGGAGAAGACAGGCGGAAAATTTCAGTTTCAGGCTTGTGCGCCGCGCCTCCTGGATGCGTCGCGTCAATGGAGAAAAGCACTGTGGCAGGATGCCCAGTGCGCCGCGTCGTCTCTATGCACCGTGCTCTTACCCAATGCACCGCGCAGCTCTGTTTCAACACAATTTCGACCTCCAAACACTGAATTTGCTTCTCCATGTTTTCACTTCGGTTCTCTGAAGAATGGGATTGTACTCCATGTTCGGTGTGGAGACCATCAAAATGCGCGGACACATTGTACCCAATGCACATTCTCTGAATTTGTATGCTTTGTCTTCCTCCATATGTTCAATCACCTCGATGCATGTTGCAACATCAAATCCATGAATCCGCTGATCAAATTCAGTGATTGACCCTTCATATATAAAGGCACTTTTGAAGCTGGCCATTGCTAATCGAGGCTTATGACCCACATCAAGTTTTGAATGAAGAACCTTAGCAGCACGAATAAGACTTCTCTGTGAAATTTTGACACCATAAATATATACCAAGTCAGTTTCCTGCTCTAACAAAGCATCAAATAAACTGTCAGATCCACAACCTAGATCAACTAAGGACTCTGCATGAGACTCCACAAGAATGCGCAATGCATATTCTATTCTTTGTTTCGATAAAGGTGGAATAAAAAAAACCTGCTCCATCCTCTCTTCCTGGGGCTCCATAAGCCTCAAAAGTGTGACATTATACTCCAGACCAGATTCTCCTAAAGGTAAAGTGGAAATCTCCTCTGTCCCAAATTTAAATTCGAACTCTTCTTTGCTTTCCAAGAATTCTCTTACAGATTTACCCAACAGGAAAACACTATATTGAATGCATACTATAGTGCCACTAGAAGGTGATTTTCCACAATCAGGACCTGTGATGTTGAGATCAGTCATCTCATGGTTGTGATCAAGGTCAACAACCTTCTAAGGTAACTTATTCTGGGCAGAAGAAGAAGTATCATCATATATAGGAGAACCTTTTTTATAGTAATTGAACATATCATCAGCGATGGAAAAAGTAGCATGATCCTAATGCAGGCATATCCTTTCATTGATAGCTTGCAAGGCATCACTTTGGATTGCATGACTCTTGTTTCTATAAGGCATCTCAGAACAACATTCTATTTTTAAATCTCCATCCTTGGACAGTATTTTCACAGCACATCTGTAAGGACATCTACCCATTGATTCATTATCCAATTCCCCACATTGAATGTCATCAAGGCCTTCACCATTTCTTTCATAACCCTGTCCAACATTCCAAACTCATTTCCTGTGGCATTTAAAAACCCACTTTGACCTGGCTGTGTCTGATTTGTATTCTGAAATTTTTCCATGGAATCTACTTCTGATAGAGAGAATGTTGGATCAGATAAGCGATTGTTGTGACAAAAACTATTTAGAAGGTCTTGCGGTAGTTCTCCACACCAGTTTGATCGGGTTGTGAAAGAAGCTGGCAATTTTTCTGCCAAAATAGCATCTCTGGATATCTTGTAACTGCCCCAAGGGACTCGATCGAGTAGCATCCTGTGATAGATGCTAAGGCTAATATCTTCACACGACATAGTTCCCAACGACTTCCATGAGGATCCAAAAGCTGCCAAAATTGCATCACCATGTACTTCTCGCCCTACTAAGATAGAGGCCCTTTTATTAAACTTCAATTGACAGTGCAGACTTCCTTTACATTTCTCACTGATTAGAGAATTTCAAAATAGGTACGATACCGAAGGTAAAGTATCCGGAACTGGAAAGTAAAATCTGGCATCCAAGGAAGCCTTGCTAAGAGGCCTTGAGGTCAAAACATGAGAGGAATCTGCAACACTTAGATGATTTGCAATTACATCCAGAAAATATTGATGAGGTTCAACCTTCAAATTCAATAATTTAGCTTTCTTTTCAAAGCAGTAAGGTATAAAAATAGCTGTAAATAAACAACTCTTTGTTCTTTCTCTAAATTCCATTGTGCTGTCTGTTTTTACTGTGAATTTTGGGCTCCAGTTGAGCAACTTATCCTTGGTTTCTAAAGAAAAAGAGTCTCTTTTACCAATCCAAAAGCTATCCGCAAGAGAAAGGAGCTGACTGCATGATTTGGCAGCATTTAAAACTAGTGCTAAACTTAATGCAGGATCCATTTCTGCCCTGCTGTTAATTGATTTGCATGAATTCACTATCTTGGTATCAAATGCAGAAATTACTGAAGCTGGAACCAAACCATAGTTGTCGCCTTCTCGTTGGACCACTGCTCTCATCAAGAAAGGCAAGTGAAACACGGTTTTTGCGATGAAAACTTATTCTGATCCTCCCTCTGGCCTGCTGGCATTAAACCCTAGACCTAGTGACTAAAATAACTCCTTGCTGACCTAGACATCAAACAGGACTGTAAATAACCTTAAAATTGATTAGACAAACAAACCTAAGCCAGCATGGATAAGGCATGAGGGGGATAAACAACAAGGCCCTTCCGTCAGATTATGGCATGCCCCTAGCGGAATGCAACTGAGTGAATTGAGCAAGACACTTAAAAATGAGATGCAACCATGAGAAATGATCTCTGACGGAGGGATGTAAAGATCGACTCTAACAGAAGCAACACTTGGCAAATCGATAAAAAATAAAAACTTGTGTCAGCTTTTAGGAAACTAATAATCTAGTCCCTATTTTATAAGAGATGATTTTTTTTCTTTTTGATTTTTTGATTTTCCGAGAAACTGACCTCTTGCACTACCGAGAAATATTGTGTAATTCCCAATCACAAGGAACTGGGGAACTTTTTGATTCAGTGCATTATGCTGTTTCTGAGGGAAAGGAAGCTTTTGTGAAATTATTGAACTCAAGGTAGGCATACCCTTCTGGATTGTGCAGTTTCTAAGCTATAGGTTGGTATTCCTCTGAGGACTATGCAATTTAGCTCTTCAAGGCTGGCCTTCCTTCCAAGATTGTGCAATATTTGAAGGGAATATCGACAAAGCTGCAAATTCAAGGAAAAATAAGTTCAGTTTGGAATCAAAACAGGGCATCACAAGCACTGCAAGAAATGATAAGTCCTTACATAGCATGAATACTTGAGGACAACGAAGGATGAGCTCCTTTGGACAGAAGAGAGGCTCCAAAATCTGAGCATGGGAAAATTTTGGAGGGTGGTTGTCGCAGCTACAACAGGTTATCACAAATAAAATAAGATGTACTTATCCTATGTAAGAAGGGATATTCAGGAGTGGGAATAAATTATCACTACTACTCACAATAACATCGTTAAGCATATCATGTTGAAGTAATTCAGTGTCATTGTTGCAATAAACGATCATTATTTATTACTATATTATTATTCATACATGGTTTTACTGTTGAATACAGGTTTGAGAAAACTGGCAAATGTATCAATGAATTATTGAAAGCATTCATTATTTTCTTGATGTGGCTGAGTTAATGTTTCACTCACATAGTTGAGCCTAACATAATACAACAAATATAAGTTTCACTCATTTTCCTATTATCTTTCTTGCAACAAATATAACTTAGAGACAATATCCATGTGGAGAAAATTACCATGGCATCGTAGCCCAAAAATTTGAATCAACCTTCCATACCTTAAGAAGTAGGAGTAAGAAGAAAAGTTGCACTTTGGATTGGATTGAGCAAAGAATATAAACATAGGAACAGATTGAAAAATTAAATATTAGGTTGCATAATGTCCTTAGGGAGATAGTGTTTGTAGAACCTTGATTTTTATTAGTTCGATGGCTTTACCATTGCCAGCTATTTGTTGTGTGTAGGTTACTCCCAAGAATAGGCCTTGAAACCAAGCAAAGATAATTATCCTTGTACAAGGCATAGGAAAAATGCTTGATATCCTTTTAAAAAACAAGATATTTGTACAAGAATAAGAGAGAGACCAAAACGTTTTAATTATGCAAAGGAATTGCATTGGTCAAGTGAGTAGGATATAAGTCACTCATTTATGGATTATAAAGTGTCCTATAAATTGCATCCTTCCGCATGACACAAATATTAAAACATTGAATAGGACATTGTACACTTTATGATGGGAGTTGTGGGGAACAAGTTTCAGGGAATTGATGTCATGTGTGTTACAGGCGCCCTTGAAAAAAATTAGAAAACAAAATGATGGGATTTTAATCAATAGTGAAAATATTCATAAATGTGCTTGTTTTTTATAGAGCTTAAATGTAGAAATTGTTATGTATTTTTTTACCTTATGCTCAAGCTTCATTGCTATTATGGTAAGTCCTTGAAAAAATTAAAGTGCTATTGAAAGAAACTAAGGATTTTTTTGTGATTTTCTTAGCTTCGTTACATTTGAAGATGGTTTCCATCATACATTAATTTCTCCATAGGTGAGAAAAATGATTTACATTATAAGAGATGTTCAACATACCTTTGGCTAATGATTTTTTCTCCTCAGTATTTAGTGAGAATTAGTTTCTTGCTTCTAAGTCAACCTAGACTGGGAAATTTGAAGTAGTAGGGAGATGGAATAATAGGAATCTTCCCCATTGTATAATTTATAGTATGGAATATGATAGAGTGCTCCATATCTTCTTGCATTGGGCATGGGTAAACAAAGTTAATACTAAATGGCTTGTAATCTTACATTAGGTCTTTTCCTTTAATTTTTTTTCAATATTTCTACCATTACTTAGTTTCTTTGAATTGCTCCCTTGACCAAATTATCATTAGTTAGAGGCTATGGCTTCACCATTCACATTTCCATTTCACTTGTAATCTAGGATTTCTTAAATTTGTCCACACATAAAATAGTAAGGTTGTAAATTTGTATGTCTATATTTCGAATGTAATCCTCTAGAATTACATGCTTGAAATTTGAGCTGCTTCTTAGGGAAAGGTGTTGTCCTCAGGGCATTTCTAGAATCTCTACTTCTTGATTAAATATTTATAGGCACAAGGTTATCTACCAATCTATAGGCCCACATTGCATTAAAACAATTTGGGTAATTGGATTTGTACAAGTGTAAGGTTTTAAATTCTAATCTTAGGGCTGCATTCTTATTATGTTAACATCTCACTGATTGTATTCCTTAAATCAATGCCACTTCCAACGTATTGTCAGTTTACTTCCCAAAAAAAAAAAATGCAGCACTTTATTTTGGGCCATTCTCAAATGCTCTTGTAAATATTAAAATTTATCATGGTTACATGGACCATTGTTTGATAAGACTTCTAGACTGTTTGACACTTGTAACTAGTTCAACTCTTGATAGTAATATCTTCTTCCAAAATTTGATTCGATAGGCTAATGGGATCTTAGTCTTTTGTGCCTATCATAAATGGGTCTATTCTGGGTCTTAAACTCCTAGTCTACCTTTTTCCAGAAATGTATAGACTATTGTTTGGATGAACACCATTGTCAATATATGAAAAAAACTAGATTGTTCCTCATTGCCTTACTTTTAGTCAAATTTTCCTTATGATTTGAAGCATTTGAGAAAATGAAGAGTTTTTCACCAAATTTATACTTAGTTGTTCTTTACCTTGAAGATGTCATATGAAAACATCTTGTCTATCACTAGTATATATTTTATGACCATAGATCCCAGATAAATTTTTTTCCTAACCAAATGAAAAGCCTTTATTACCATTTTTGTGATGTCTAAGATATTCATTCTCGGGAAAAATATTGTATGATTATTTGTGGTCATTCTATTCAGAAATTTTAATAGTCCATTAGCCAAGGTTGTTGTGATGATCTTATAGCATCAATGATCTCCAATTTTCTGCTATATGTAGTTTGTTGGTATGTTTTTCTTTGCTTCTAATTATATGTCAAGAGTCCTTGATATCTCTAGGTTCATATAGCAGGGAAAAAAAAATTCTAAACCCCATTCTTGTAACAATAACATGAGAGTCGGGCAACCTAATAACCGCCTCCCTCCGGTTAGAATGGTAATGGGGTGCGTTAAAAGTGGTATCAAAGCTCTCAGGTTCAATACTTAGACCTAATGGGCTTTATCACAAAAGGAATGAAAGATTAAAGTTGTAACCCTAGAATTTTGGGGACAAAGCTAGTACCATGTCATAAAGTTAACTAAGTAGGAGGTTCAAGTTGAAACCTTAGAGAGGAGTGAGACTCTAGTTCCTGGGTAATATAATTGATTACGAATATGAATAAATATAATATTAATTATGGAACTAAATATAGACCGCGGAAATGCATTCAACATGATGGAAATTGTTGAATTGTACCATTGCATGTGTTACACCATTTTTTGGTCATCTAACCTATTATCATTAGATGGATCCAAGTACACCATGTAAGACCAATTTTACTTGAAGTAAAATTTCTTTCACTATAAAAATAACTTATTAAACCACCTTTATTAAGTCGTTTATGGTCTAAAGTTTAAACATGAAACCCCATGAGGAAATATTAAATAAATCTACATTTGTTTGATTTTCCTCAAGGAATAATTAATTAAACAACAGTTTGATTAATATTCTTGGTTATATTTAACCCAAAACAAGGAAATTAATTAGATAAATCATTATTTATCTTATTATTTCGTAAAGAATAGTTATTTAAACCTTATTTAAATAATATTATTTACTCTTTTTTTTCACAGAGAAAAAATTCGTAACTTTTCATTATGATAGGTTACATGTTACATCATCTGGTAGTATGTACTACTATTCAGTCCAAAGACTAATACAAGCTGTCACAAAACCTGTGTGATGGCCAAAGATCAGTCCCAAAAAATATGGATGAAACCCATGTCCACAAAGTAAGTTCGGTGCATAACTTACTGCAGAAATTTACAAAATAGCATATATAAAAAGTACAAGCCGAAATATAAATATAACAGGAGAGATAGTAACAAAATGCTCCCAAGTAGATGTATAGATAGACAGCCAAAACTGCAGGTGCCTCCTCAATGAAAGGCTGATGAAAATATATGTAAATCTGTTCTCTAGTATGTTCTGTGATATGCCAGGTACCCCAAATTAGCTCCGAAGCTTCTTTGGACAGTTGGTCAGCCACTTTGTTCCGAGACCTGAAAATATGAGTCACTGAGATGGAGTCAAAAAGGGCTCTGAGATGATGGACCTCTCGCAGCAATGCAGTCAGTGTGTGCGAGTGACAATATGCAAGATTGTTGAACCAATTGATCACAAGTTGTGAATCACCAAATATCTGGATGGAGTTGCAGTGAATATCCCAGGAAAATGTAAGAAGAAGTCTAAGGCTTTACAATTTGGCGTAGTTGTTTGTGCCAGGTCCCAGGCCCATTCTGATTTCATAATAGTGATGTTCATTTAAATATAGAATGGCGCCTCCCCCGCACCCCTGTGCGTTGGATGCACCATCAAAGTAGGCCCATGCCCAGTCATGATCAATTGTTTCAGGTGTGATGAGAGGAGGAGTACTGTGTATGCGGTCCTTAGGCAATAGTTTAAAAGTTGCAATAGAGGAAGCGCTTATGCGGTCATAGTCAATAGGATTGTTATTAAATATCTGTTTTTTGCGCCCAATCCAAATATCCCATGCAACAATCAGTGGGAGATTGCGCATTCTTGGGCTGTAAACATGATGCTGCCACCAGTTGGTCCAGGCCTCAATTAATGTTCCGCCCTGCCAAATAAATTGACAGCCAAGACCAGTGATGACCCGCATCCATATTCCTTTGATGGAGTTTCAATGTAGGAATAAATGGGTCATCTCCTCACAGTATGCAAGACAGTAGCAACATCGAGAGGCCCCATGATACGCCCGCATGTGGAGATATTCCATCGTGGGTATGCACTGATTAAGGATGCACCAGAAGAGGGTTCGATGCTTGTGCGGTGCCTTTAATTTCCAAATATTGCGCCACCACCATGCCTGTGTTGGGGGTTCCTTTTGTCGAATAAGGGCGAGGTATCCCAGTTTGGGAGTATAATGACCATTTGGTGAAACAACCCATATCAAATTATCAGCCTGATCAGTGATGCAGATGTTTGTTGCTTTTAAAGCCCAGATATAATTTTTCCATTCCCGAATGCCAGCCTGTGGGAGCTCAAGATCAATTTCTTGTAGCTAGGCCTGACCCTGCCAAGAGGAGTTAACCCTGTCCGAGATCTGTGCAAGATAGAGAATATTTATGTGGGCAAGGTGCTCAATTATGAAATCCGGAAGTTTGTAGTAGAAACCACTCCTCGAACAAGAATCAATGCCTATGTGGATTGAAGCGCCATTGCCAATTTGCCATGATAAGCCATTCTGAATAATATGTACCGCTTTTGTGATAGCCTTCCAAATGATTGATGCACCCGGCGACTGACTGATTTTGTCTCGGATCCATTCGAGAGGGTTCCGTGGCGAGATATACTTTGCCACAATAACCTCTTTCTAGAGGCTTTGTCCATTGATAATGTGCCAACACATTTTAGCCGTGAGGGCCTGAGAAAAAAGGTGGAGATCTTTTAACCCCTAGTCGCCCCATTTCTTGGGAATGTTAATGCGATCCCAGGCGATCCAGGCAAAAGTAGAAGCCTTTCCTTGGTTGCGCCAAAGGAATTGTCTACAAATGTTTCTGATTCTGTTAGTAATACCTATAGGTATCCAAGCCAGGGTCATCCAATAGACCGAAATGGCTTCCAGTACAGACTTAATGAGTATCAGTCGACCAGCTCTGGATAACCATCTGTTATACCAAGCATTAATTCTGCGCTCAATTTTTGCTATGATCCAGTTCCAGTATTTGATCTTATAATTGTTTGGTTTAATATGATACCCCAGGTATTTGAGACCATCATTGATATCAATGGATATATAGTCAAATAAATTCAATGAAGTGCCTTGTTCCAGTCTTGTGCACCCGGTCATGATAATAGAGGATTTGGTACCATTAGGTGACATTCTGGTGGCCCTGCAAAAAAATTTAAGAAGCAGATCAAATTGTACAGAGTCTTGTCTAGAACCATTAAGGAATATAAGTACATCGTCCACAAATAATAGGTGAGTGAGGTGTAATATATCATTGAGCCGGAGCCCCTGTAGGACTCCTCTCTCTTTTGCATTTTTTTATGAGAACAGATAGTCCCTCCATGACCAGGACGAATAATAATGGAGATAGAGGGCATCCTTGATGAAGGCCCCTCCCAACATGAAAGAAGTCAGATGCAGTGCCGTTGATCAATATACTGAAAGTGGCATGGAAAATGCATCCCATAATCCAGTTTATAAATGTATGAGGAAAGCCTGAGTGGATAAGTATAAGATGTAGGTAACTCCAGTTAACCTGATCAAAAGCCTTTGTAAGATCAATCTTGAGAATGGTGGATTTCTGGTGCAGGGTCTTGATGGAGTGGAGGGCCTCCTGGGCAGACCCAACAGCTTCATAGATTTGCCGATGATTCAGAAATGCAAATTGTTCCTTTTCAATATGAGTGGATAGGAAAGGCTTGATGTGGTTTGCAATAATTTTGGATATGATCTTGTATATGCAGTTGCATAGAGATATCGGCCTGAAATCATTGAAGCTAGTCGGTTTGTCCGATTTAGGAATAAGAGAAATAAAGGTGGTATTGAATCCATCATATATCCTACCCTGAATTCTTCTGTCCTCAATCATGAGCAGAAGGTTAGTAGACATGAGATCAAAGAAGTGTATGAAAAACTCAATGGGCCAGCCATCAGGCCCAGGGCTTTTGTCCCGCTTGAACCATTTCAAAACACCTTCTAATTTTCCCAAAGTGACCAGTGCATTGAGATCCTCCATCTGCTCATGTTCCACAAAGAGTTTAAATTGCTGAGTAATATGCAAAATGTCTGGGAGATCAATGTTCATTGGTGCCCTATAGAGATTGGTGAAATGTCTGGTACCCAAATCAGACAATTGTGACTGTGTCTTTGTAGTGAAACCATTTAGATCAGTCAGTTCCCAAATGACATTAGCGGCCCTGCGTCCATTTGCATGCTGCTGGAAAAATCTAGTGTTTTCATCGCCTGCCTGTAGCCAAATGGCTTGAATTTTTAGCCTCCAGTCTTCCTCCTTTTGTCTCAGGAGTTTTTCCTTTTCGGCCTCAAGTGCATATAGATGATTCCTGGTATCATCAGTTCTATATCCCAAAAGATCAGCATTGTTGAGTTGGGCTATTTTGATTTCAATATTGTGCAATGCCTCCCTTTCCATTCTCTTTTTGTTCCGAATCCAGTGAATAGTGAGGTTTTTTATTTGGATGAGGTTGTCGTTGATAATCCGGCCGGGATCATGATTATTCAGAGGTTCGCAGTGCTTCCAGGCCCGGGAGACCAGAAGGTGGTATTTGGGGTCTTTCAACCATTTGGAGTTGAACTTAAAGGGGGAACGAGCCTTAATAGGACCACAATCAAATTCCAGAAAAATAGGAGAATGGTCAGATTTGCCACCCGTCCCAACCCATTGACGGACACGGGCCAAAATGGAAAGGAGAGGCTGCTTGATAAGAAATCTGTCTAGTCTGCGAGCCAAAGCAACAGTTCCGATCCTTCTATTTCTCCAGGTAGGTTGAAGCAAAGTGGTCTGAGTGTCAATAAAATTTGAGGCATCGAGTTTTGAGTTGAAGAACTCTGCCAAGGGATCCGGGGAGGCCTGGGGGCCCCAAGATTCCGCAATTCCTAAAGAAAATTTCAGGTCACCCCCCATGATGATGTGGGCTGCATCCAACAAGGTACAGGACAATAGGGAGTTCCAAAAAAGTTCTCTGTTGGTGCAGGGCCCATAAACATTGATCAAGGTAAACGCGATCTCAGATGAACCAAACAAGACATCCATAGAAAGAACACCCATCCGGCCCTAACAGTTGCACATCCGGGTGGTTCTGTCATTTATTCCCAATGCACATCCCCCAGATCTACCATGTGCATCAAGTGTGATAAAAGTCCAATCAGGTAAAAAGGCCTTCAAGGTAGCCACAACCTCCGTGCCAGAACCAAGCGTCTCTTGAAGAAATAGGATATCAATAGGCTTTTGTGCAATCAGTTCCCTCAAGGCCAATCTCTTATCGGGGTTGGCCAGTCCCCTGCAGTTGTAGGAGAGACAAATCATGAGGAAAAAACCACCAAGGGTCTTCTAGCTCTAAGGACCCACATGAGAGATGATTGAGTTCCAACTTCAACTTCTAGGTTGGCCCTTTTGATAGCCTTTGCCAATGCAAAAGGTCTACCATGAGATTTGGATGGTATAGAGCCCTGACCAGATCCGATGCCAAAGGCATCACTAGAAAGTGGCTGGGATAGGGATCGAAGATAGTAATTATGTTTCGAAGAGGGAGTCTTCGATGAGGAGGATGAGTTGCAGACAGATGGTTCAGCCGATGTGTGCTGAATGACGGGTGAGAAAGACGGAGGGGCCACAACGATTGAACAACTGATCAAGGGGACTTTCAGTGACTGGTTGAGCATGATCGAAGTAGTGCAAGATAAAGTAGTAGAAGGAGAAATATTAAAGCCAACATCTTTAGATGAAATTTTTAAAGAAGGAGGAGAGATAAAGTGACTAGTAAACAAAGAGACAGTGGAAGGAGTAATACCTGGGATGGTCGAAACGCCTAGAGAAAGCACCAGCGAGGACTGTGGGCGAGATCTGGGGAGTGTGTTCGTCCATGTAGGGAATGTAGTCGGCATCGTCCCAGTGATGCTCGGAGAATCAGGAGCAGTCATCGGCAAATCAACCATTCCCATCTCGGTGCTGTTAACAGGCTCAGTCTGTGTGCCAATTGAATAGGATTTCCTTGAGACCATCTTGCCCAACCCCTTCTTTGGGAAGTCTTTATACAAATGCCCCACCTCATGGAATTTCCTACAATGGAATGGCACGCCCTGGTAGTCCAGAGGTTGCTGCCACATCATTCCATCAAATAGCATGTTAAATTTTTCATATAATCCATCCCAGGTGTCCAGGAAGATCAGTATGCGTGCCACCACTCTACTGCCTGAAGTCAAGTAGGAGCGGTCATGGTCCAAGTATAGTCCAAAATGTCCCCCAATGTTCCGAAGGGTAGATTCGTTCCAAAATTGCAAGGGAAATCCCGGCAGCCGCATCCAAATGGGGCTAGCCCCCGCATTCTCTTTCTTGGGATCAAACAGCGGAACCCATCTCTTGAGGTAGACAGGGTGCAACTCAAGATGCCAGTAGTGTTTGAGAGCCCATTCGGATTGGTCTGGGTGAGCAAATGTGAGAGAGAACCAACCTTTTGTCATTACCTGAACTTCTGGAAGTTGATCTAGAGTCCCATTCTAGATCTCAAGGGTCCATCTCTGTAATCTCGGCGCAGAGTATTTTCGGCCGCGAACCTTCCCAACCAAAGTCTTGGCCGCAATGAGGCCCCAATCCTCCATGCCGCTCTCATAGCCAAAGTTAGTGAGGTAACTGAGCTTGTTTTTGGTTACTTTATGATTCTTTTTAGCAATACTACATCCCAGTCCCGACTCAAGAGGAGTGTCAGATTTAGAGGACGTGTGATTCCTCTCCGGATGGATCAGGTCCTCTGGGATGTTGGCAAAAACCTCGGAGGCCACCGATTGTACATTGGGCCCCGAACAATCCGGATGCGCACCACCACTTACCAAAAGGCCAGACGAGGTAACACAATGAGTGAGAGGGCCCCCAATACTTAGCTGATTCAACGATCGGGAAGCTACTCCGATGTCGTGGAATACCACCTCCGAGAAATGCTCCACACATCCGGTAGTATCAGTCACCTGGGTGTCATGAGGAGCCTGAGAGAAATCCCATAGTGCAGTGACCGCCTCCGAGGGCGTGCCAAATATATACTGCATCAGGTCCCCCATGGGTGAGCATCTTCCTTCAATGTTGGATAGATCGGGCAGTGTAGGTAGCACCCCCTCAGGAGCTGGGTCCAAGTCGGACATCCCAACCACATCGCTGTGAGGGCCAAGGCCTCAAATATCAACACCCTCCAGTGGATCCTCTGAGTAGTCCACCTCATCCTCATAGTGGCTCATGATGGTGAGTAGGCTGCCAGGCGAGATCCGAGATACCTGCAGGAGTATTCAGTATCCCACACAAAATGCAAAATAAAACAGTCCAGCTGACAGGCCAAAGACAACAATGCTAGAGTAGGTCAGAGCAAATTCCAAAAAACTGGACCCAAAACCAATCCAAGCAGGGTTCGCAGTCCAGTGATGGCCCCACCAAGACAGTGTGTAGATAGTTCAAACCGGGGCCCCAAGACAAGCAAATGTAGAGAACCGGTTCTTGTTCACCGCAGGAAGTGTCGAAACCCCGGGCCAATACAATAGCGCACGCCAGACAGTGAAATATGCCAAACAGTATCCAAACCTAGTTGAGAATAAACCGTGGCGACCAGTCCGTGAAGCTCCCGAGACCGGAGTAAACAAACCCCAAGCCAAAACGCAGAAACCAAAAAGAAAAGAGCATTGAGAACAATGTTAACAGTGGGGAAAGAAATAACCCGACACCACCATTCGCGGGCCCCCAGCCTCACAACAACAAGTAGATAGCCGCCATAGAGAGGGTTTCAGTCGCCTCCTAGGGTTTCAATTGCCTCCATCACCGCCTCTCATCATGAGAATCTTCGCAGTGTCGTCCATTCATGATATTATTTATTAAATATGACTAAATCACCCATAAATAATTAAATAAATAATTATTTATTTGATTATTACTCAACCACATCCTTAAAATTAAATAAATCATTTATTTATTTATTATTTACAAATAAAGGGATTTAACCCAAGTCAAATTCCTTTTCCCTCCAACAAATATAATAAAATATTCCATAAAAGTTGGATCTTGATTTGGTTAATAATATTTTAATTATGCACCAATATCTAGACTAAATATTTTGTTATAAATATAAGGGTTTTTCCATTCATTTACCACCTTTTGTTGCCTAAAGATCACTCTGGATCTATACTTTTGGTCTGACTATTGATCCACCATCATAGTCATATTTTTATACCATTTTTGTCCGGGTTTTCTACACCATCAAGAGAGAGGAGTTCTAGATCTGAAGTGTTGAGGACTTACAAGAACCCATCCCATTGACGAGAACTGGGAACACCCTCCTGTGTTTTCCTCCCAGGTGCCATTAATTTGCAGACATGTTTATGTATCTAGGTGTGTGTGTGTGTGCATTTGATGGATCCTACGATTGGTATGATTAGAGGTGCATAATTTGGGGAAATTAGTAACTGAAAAATACGTGTTGGAAAGCACTAGTTATAACACTATGATCATGGATGGTATGTAGACTATTTATAGGAAAACATGAGTACTAATTACATATGATGAAATTATTTTGTGCTAGATTTAGATTGCATAGAGGTACCACAACCGTTGGCCTTAGTAAGAATACTAACTCTTTCAAAATTATTTTAGAAAGCTGACCTAAATATTAAATGAGGTCTCAATAGAGAGGCTGATTATGATTACCATGTTAGCATGGGCCTAACATTGCAAATGTGAGATAATAGCTATGACCAATGTGTATATGTGTTCTTGAATTGAAAGAAAAATTATGTAGATGCCATTTTTATTTGTGATATATATAGCTGCGAATAATACTATGGATGCATAACAACTACAGGGCAACAAGTTGAGTTATGTACACTTGGGAGGACCCAATGAAAAAGATAGGGAAAAAAGGTTTATTTTATTATACATATATATGTATGGTATGATGGAAGAGAGACCATGAATGTCAAAATTAGGACACTAGGTCAAGCCTTGGAACTATTTTACCTGATGATTGATGTGCTATGATTTTGAACTTTAATATGCATGGCCATGTTGTTTGTGTGCGATTTTCCTTGATGATTTTGATTATGGATTTTATTTCCTTTTGCGATGTTGCCTTTGATTTTTCCTCTTGAATTTCCTATTTATTTTATAAATATCCTTGGATTTACATACTTGGGGGCCTTGGGGAAAGATGGTTGAGTAGTGGGAAAACCATGGATTTGAGAGGAAGATGTAATGTATGATATGCATGGCTAAGAACATTCCCAAGAAAAGTTAACATGGAATACCATGAAGAAAATTGGCATGAGCATGGTAACAGGCATGTGCAAAAGAAAAGGGTAAGTGGAATGTATTATGACAACCAAGTAGGTTGGCTCAATAGAGAACTTTTGAGGTCTAAAATGGACCTCCTAAGAAAAATGTACGACCAAAATAGACTTTATAAGAACCAATAGGATTCAATATGATGATGTCAACCATGCGGGATGATTCACCATTTTTGGGGTAAAAAAGTAAAAAGATTAAAAATTAATAAAATAATAAAATGATTTTTTCAACTTGTATTTTCAACTTATCTCCCTAAGGTTTTACTTAAATTTCAAGCAGGAGTACTTGTTGGATGCAAAATCTAATTGCTCATCCAAGGAGTACCCATGTTGCATACTTTCAAAGGACCTTGCTACATAAAAAATGAGAAATACATGAAAAAGTGTGTTTGCAATAACATTTTTTCATGTATTTCTCATTTTTTGTGTAGCAACGTCCATCGAAAGTATGCAACATGGGTGCTCCTTGGATGAGGAATCAAATTATGCATCCAATGAGTGTTCCCACTTGAAATTTGAGTAAACCCATAGGGAGATAAGTTGAAGATAAAAGTTGAAAAATAGTTTTTTCCTTTTTCCTTCTAAAATTCGATGATTTAATCTAATATTATTTTATTATTTCCACTATTATTTCATAATTTCCTTATGAGACCCATTTTAGACCTCAAAATCTCCCTAATTTAGAGTCTATAGAAATGATGGACAATAAAATGGAAAAAGGAAGTATTATTAACCCTAATTTTATTTGCACATGTTCTTATATATTATATACATCATTATGCTAATATGAAAATGCCATGTTGACTGACAGGTTTGTTAGGAGTCATTCTTGTAGAAGAGTGTGTTATGAAACCCTCTCCAAAAATAGAAGAAAAGGGAGATCAACACCTTAGAAATAAGCCACTTCGAGGGGGAAACCTCCTTTACATTATGTAAATGAATTTTTTTTGGATGATTCAAGTGACAAAACATCATTTCTATATATAGGAGTCCATAGGGTCACAATATAATCCTAGCCTACCTAACAACAATAATGTAAGAGCACAACAATAATAATAATGGGCTATTATGGGGCGCAATAATAACAATATGGGGTTTACAGAGGTACAATAATAACAATAAGGGGGCTACACTAACAACAATAAGGGGATACACTAGTATTATAGGGACCTAATATGCCCCTCTCCTTCAAACAAGTGTTGCCCTCAACGTTTGATTATTTCTGGATGCTTCTGTATAAAATTATCATTTTCCCATGTGGAATCTTTAATGGGTAAGTTCTTCCACTTGTTGAGATACTCTGAAATTGTTCAATTTCTTAGTTGTTAAGTTCTTTTTTCTGTGACTTCTTTAGAACTTATTTCACTACGATGTTTATCTTCCTTTTGTTTCATTTGATTATGCACCAATGTTAGGTTATCCTCTGAGAGTTGGAGAACTTGTTGTTGATGTTCGATGTGATCTTCTGCTACTTTATCATTCATATTAGATTTCATTTGATCCTTCAAACCGCCCAACTTAGCCTCCTGTTGGGCCGCTAGTTTGTCATTATTATTATCACTTTTTAACACCTTTTTCATCCATTTCTACCATTCTTTATCATGTCATTTATCATGGTTTATCATATAATTCCATTTTATAAATAATTATGCTCTTATGGATAAATATTATTTCTTCTCCTCTATTTTTAATAAATTGATGATTATTATGCATGATTTTACCAATTATGGTTTATTAATAAATTTTTTGTAACATCACTCACCATTTTAGCCTCCAAGATATGTTCTATATTGAAGATTTGATCTCCAGCTCATCATTAAATATTCCAACTCAGAAATTCCCTGGAGTAAGAAGTGACAGTTTTGCATTGGACAGTTTGGGAAAATGGAGAAGAATTTGGAAAATCCAAAACATGGGTTTTTTCCAGAATGGATCGAATTAACTTTTCTAAGGAGCAATTTTCCCAAATTTGGTTCGTATTAAGAGAAAAATAAGGTTCTCTGAAGATGATTTTATCAGATTCATTGTTGCAGCCGTTTTCCAAATTATCTCAGTTGCAAGACCAAATTCGACCTGTTCTTGTTGAATGATTGATGGAAAGATATTTCAGATATGATCTTGCTGATCAATTTGTTGTGAAAGATCCAATTTTGTTATGAGAATCATTTTGTAATCATCTATGTTGTAACTTCTCTATGCTCTCTGTGTATTTAAATGAAAAACAGAGATCAAAGAAGTAGATGATTTTATATGATTAGAATGGGATTAGAATGGAATTATTAAGGGATTATTAGATTAGAGATGATATGAGGACATAGAAGAAAGTGAGGAATGTAAACCAGACCGTATCATGTATTGTGTCGTGTATCTTTCATTTACGTATCATTTGTAATGAACAGAACGTAGTTCTAAAAGACATATTTGTATTGTAATTGCTGCGATGATTAATACATAGTTTGTGTTGCTCTTCATTCGATTGTTCTGGAGTAACTAAGTAGTATTCGTTGGTGGCTAAGGGCCCGGTCTCTGGTGAATTTCGCTGCTATTATTTATGCTATACCTTTCCATTTACTCTAAGTATACTATGCTTTTTTGCTTTACAGTAAATTGCTTTTGATGATTTATATTTCTGCATTTATTCCTCCGCGTGTGCATTTCCAATTTATTAGTTGTTTGTTAACAAGAATCAATTTTGATTATTTAAATTATATATTGTTATTTATATTACTTTCCTTCTGTCCAATTGTTTAGATCCAGCTGAAAGAGCTCAGTTAATGCTTCAGTGCTCTCGGTTGATTTAATTATTTGAATTAGAGAATGAATCACAATTTTTGGATTATAATGCATAGATGAATCACTTTATTTAAAGCTTTAGATTTATGATTGCATCTATGTTCAACTATTGGTTTTACCATTACTCTCTAGGTTTATAGCTTGCACATATTGTGTACACTCTTGAAACAAAAATACTTACCCAGGTTGATAATTAATGTGAGGAAATTAGGAGTTTTAAAAGACACCTTTTAACACCCAACACCTCCATTTTTTATTTTTAACCATCTATGTAATATTTGATTGCTCTTTGTAAGATCGAAATTTGTTTCACTTGGTACCATAATTTTGATATATCATACTGCAATTCTTCCTCTTCATGCATCATAGTAAAGCCTTATGAGGGCTTAATGGGTTTTGAATTCTTTTTAGGGGGCATTTTAGAACCCCATAGTGATATCTATGCTTAAATATTCCCTTGGACTCACTTGAAACTGTTTTTTCAAACAAGACTTATGCAATTTGAAAAAAAAATACACACCTTTTTATTTCTTTTGAGGAGCTCGATATTGAAACTGATGTATCTCTGTAATTTCGAACCCTTGAGATTTAGGCTTCGGTTCCGTAATAGCCCTCTGAGTCTTCTTTCCAATGCCACAAGTTTGACCTGATTTGGATTCTTCAAGACAAATTGATTCCCAATCTCCCACAATGACCTAATTATGGACTAGTTCAGTAGAGCAAACTTGTACGACGTTCCACATGTCACTGTTTCCTCCTTCGGATCTGAAATTGATACAAGAAAACTAAAGTCCATTTAATTTTGGCCACTTTTTATAGAATTCAAATCCGATGCTCATAGAGAGAGTTATGATAATTTTCCCAAGTTCACCTCTTTTAGATGAAATTTAGAAGCCAACAAAAACCCTAAATTCCACAGCTCATATCTCAAAAATATTGTTAACCAAGATCTGAAATTTTTACACGAAGTTCCTCAGGATTTCTTCGAAATGGGTTTTTATTTTTTAGTGTGTGAACCCTTGCAGAATTTTTTTATAGCAAAAATGCCAAAATGACCTGTTTGAATCAGTGAAACCCTATAATTCAAAGATCTAATACCAAATGTTATGAAACTAGCTCCAAAAATAGAAGAAAAGAGAGATCAACGCCTTAGAAAAAATTCACTTCGAGGGGGAAACCTCCTTTACATTACATAAATGAAAAATTCTTGGATTATTCAAGTGAAAAAACCTTTTATATATATATAGGAGCCCACGGGGTCACAATATAATCCTAGCCGACCTAACAATAATAATGTAAGGGCACAACAATAACACTAGTGGGCTATTTTAGAGCACAATAATAACAATATGGGGATTACAGGGGTACAATAGTAACAATAAGGGGGCTACACTAACAACAACAAGGGGATACACTAGTATTATAGGGACCTAAGAGAGTGATGGTATGTATTCATTTAATATAGATATGGATGCACACAATGCTATGAGGAAATACACGCAGGTGGAGAAAGTGCTTTGGAATCCAGTTGTGTATTTGGTGGAGGTATAAACCTTTGGATTCCCTTGATGATTCAGGGTGAAGGTGAGGCTCTGGATTCCCTTGTTGCTTTGGCAACCGATCCAATATGAATGTGGGGTGGGTACCTGGGAAATTAGCTTGGAGGGTGCTTGGAGCCCTAGAGCAACATGACTATTGAGTTGGTACATTGAAAGATAGTATAGAGGTACCTAGAGCCTTGGAGAAACCAATTTGGTTTGACACTTTGGCCATGGAGGACATGCTATCATCTGGGTGCTTACGAGGGTAAGAAATCAACCCCATGTGTGTACGAGAAAAGAAGAAGCCATCAATAAAAATAAGTACCAATGCTTTATTGATCTTTTGAATTTTTAAACTATGAGCATGATTTATGATAGATTGGATTTTTGAGTTAACCTGATGATGTGTTCTAGTTTATGATCATTTGATTTATGCAATAACCTGGTTTGTTGTAGAGATTATGGAAAATTCCAAGTTCATTGCAAGGATAGACTACTAATATAATTTACATTCATTACATTTTTCTTTGTGAAGAGTCTCATGGGATTTGTGTGTTTATGATGCAGGAATAGAGATGAGACCACTCACTTCATGAGATGAAAAAAATTGGCCACAAGATGGAATAATAACAATGTGTAAAAGCCAAATATTTTAAGAACATGTCCATTGTGGGACAATGACAACAATGGTGCCAAATTATTTCCATAAATCATGTTATGACCAATATGATAGTTTGAGGCAAGGATATGCCTTGGTTTTGAAACCCCTTCAATGCGAGGAAGCATAAAAAGGGGGGGTGAAAAAATTTCCCAAGGGACTGGGAAGTAGAGAAGGGAAGGCTGGAAAATAAATTGGTTTTTAGTTGTGATCATAGTTTATTGGAATCAGAAGCACATTGGGGGTGTTCCCGGAAACAATGAGTTGGGAAATGTTCGTTGAAGATAAAAAATCCAAGTTGGATTGAATATATCAATCACCAAAAGACTAAAAAAAGAGCAAGGGGGGGGGGTCATTCAGATATGGCTGAATTAATGATTAATGTTTACTAAGTGGATGGGTGTGCCACTTTGCATATGATATGTGTTGTAAAAGCGGAAATAAAATACATATATAAGGCTCCATATCAATCGTGCTGGTCCTTAAACAAAAATTCATTTTTGTATTATATATTGGTCATGGAACACCGCAGACGATGTTTCCCCAAGGGGGAGGGGTTTGTGACAACCCTAATTAGCCCCCTATCATTTTATTTTCTCAATTATGGTAAGAATTGTAAAATATTTTGATTAAAAATATTGCTGAGTCCAGGGACATGGATTCCAGATAGGAGGGGGAATAATTGCTCGTGAATTATTTTTCTTTGTCATAGCCAAGGAGGAAAAAAAGTGTGAAACAACCAACTATTGGTGATGTGGCCATATAGGGGAAAACCAATTGGTGTTTGGAAGCATGTAGGGGTGAGATGGCCACCATTGCAATAAGAAATTAAACAAACAAATAAAAAAATAATATGGAGAGCGAGAGAATGGTGTGGACCAACCTGATTTTCCTACAAGATTAAGGCTAGAATGGGAAACAACAACCTAGGGTGTGGAATCAAACAACAAAAGACATATTAATACAGGGCTAGGTTTCTCCCTAGGGAGATGGGGTAGAGACTACAATACAATGGGTCAGTTCAGTTGAAACCCTCCTCCTTCTGCTGATGTAATATACTAATTATAAACATTGAATGTTATTAAGTTTTTGGTCTATCCTTCACATACTACTCGTGTCTGAATTTATGAGGTGTCCATACTTTTTAAGACAAATATGAGCATGAAAAATGGATGTTGTTTGATGGAAATTCTCCATTTATTTATTTAATACATACAAGAGAAATTTAGTGACGAATTCAATGAAAAGAAGAATTAGTATTATAACATACTATGGAGAAGGAGAAGATGATTGAACTTCGACCATGAAAATAAGTTCTCATAGGGGTCCCGTGATTTGGCCGATTGGCTAGCCAAATGAAGATGTAACATCAAACCAAGCTTTGGAGCCCAAGGACCTAGCCTTCCTGGACTCAGAGAGGGCTCTCTCTATATGTGTAAAAGATGTCGGTGTGTTTACTTGCGGTGTTCTGATATTAGGCTAGTTATGAAGTGTGTTTTTTGGTTTTTTTAGTTTTTAAGTTTGTGAGGGATAAAACTGATCAAATACATAAACTGGATAACAAGATGTAGATAAATTGGGCTATGGGGTCAAACAGATCAAGGAAGCTATGAAGTGATGATGTAAAGCTGCTGTAGGGCCGATTTGATTCACAGTAGAAGGGATCTCTGGGAAAAATGGATTAAATGGACAATAAGTTGGTGAAAGACAAGGGATTTCAAGTGAAAACTAGTTAATAGCAGACATAAACATGTAATAGCAAGCCATTAATCATGCTAGGAATAACTATAAGCTAATCAATACATAGGAAATCAAACATTCCAGCCATACATAGAGGTATAAGACCCTCTAACTTCGGGAAAAGGCTATCAGACTTTGGGGAAAAAACATGAGACAAACTAACAACTCATAAACTATGCCGGAACGCCTAAACATAGTCTCTAAGTCATTGGGCACTTGGACAAATAAGTTTTCATAGTTTTAGGCAAAGGGCTAGATCGGGACTAGGCCTCCTTGGTTCAACAAAATGATCAACAAATCAGTCAAAGAGAAAGTTTTATGGACAGAACTATGGGCAGCTGATAGGTAAGTAGGGAAAACCATACATCCTACTCAACATACATGGAACTGATGAATAAAACTTAGCAACAATACCTTAGGTTACTAAAGAGCAGCTAAGAATTCTTTAGCATAACTAAGGGAGAAGAAAACATCAAGCTATGAAGATTCATGGATTTTGAGGTGCCTCCATGGGCATGTCTCAAAATCAATCTTTACTGATCTATAGCAGCAAGAAAAATGAATTATGAGTGAAAACTAGAAGACAAAACACATTAAGAAGCACTATACCATTCTACCATGTCAAGGAATCCATCAACAAGCCTTCAACATTCCTCAAAAGAATCCAAGAGGCAGTCCAAAAATCATAACTCAAGTGTATTCTTCAAAGCTCATATGACCAATGCATTAATTCTTCTCTCAAGTTCAGCCTCTGATTTACAATGAGAACCATGGAATAAATAGGCTTGAGGGAGGAAAACCTCATGGAGCAACTAGCTATCCTATTGGCTAAGTCAAAATATCTAAACTTGTCCTTGAGGCTTTGCAAAGCCCAAGGCACAAAATATCCCATAAAATATCTAAAAAACTGCTAAAAACGGAAATTATATTGACTTTACATGATTTTCCCATGATAAAAATAGCTTAACGCACATTTGGGAAAAGCAGATTTTTTGAGTTCAAAAATTACAAAAATACTTCATATTTATGCCTGAAAAAGGTCCCCTGACTTGCTGGATGCAAATGGCAGCCTTCCCGATGTCGAAATGAGGCTCATGATGGCTCGTTGGAAATCTCTCTGTGTCTTCTTTCCAACGCAAGTGGAATCACCTCAATCTGATCTCTGAAAGTCCCTCAAAACTGTACCTGTGTGAAAAAACCCAGAAAATAGCAGGCTGCTGATATGGCGGGCAGAATGTGCAAAATGAGGCTGTTTTTCGCCAATTTGAGGGGGCGAATGATCTTCAAATGCCCTGAAAATAGCTGGAGAGCTGCTCATGAAATTATGGCATCTATTGGTATCACCCTCCTCCCTTGACGACTCATCAAACTGAAATGGCGCATTTATGAGTTTTTGGCCAAAAACCCAAAAAATGCCAAAAAACAAAAAGTTTCCGAAACAGGCCCAAAATTGGCATGCATGACCCTCAAGGGTCCATAGAAACATGCTCCAAAGCTGAAGCCAAAATATCGAGGGCTGATATGCTTTTTGCTTCTTTCCGTGCTAGGCGCCTCTCCTTCAACTTCTTCAATTTTTCTTGTGCTACCTTCAATTTTCGCCTGGCAAACTGATTTAGCTTCTGAAAGTGAAGGGTCCTTTTTCTCCGTAGCTCAAGATCCCTGTTTGCCTTCTCAAGCTTTGTTTCCAAATGCTGGTTAGCCCTCTCAAGCCATGCTTCCTTGTTTTCCTCAATTTCCTGCTCAAAGAGGGCAGTGAGAGGAAAGGCTTCGAATTGAGCTTGTTCTTTTGCTCTCTGCTTCTCCAAGGCTTTTCTAAGCCCGATGGTCCTAGACCTCTTTCGCCTAGGCTGGTCCTCTTCCTCTTCATCATCAAACTCGCCAATGAGCTCTTCAATTCTTACTTGCGCCTTTTCTGCCTCCTTTTTGTACTTGATCGCCCTTGCCTCATGAATGGCTGCATGATACTTCATTTGTTTGTTTTCAACCTCCAAGAAGTGGTTGAAATTCCTCGCCCTTTGAAGATCTTCTTGTAACACTTCAATTTTCTCTTCTTTGTGAATGAGGAGGTTTTCAAGGATGCGGGCCTCATTATCACTATCATCACTTTGGATAGGGATAATAGCTAATTCACCTCCATGCTTTGCACTTTCTCCAATTTTACTTTTGCCTTTGAATGCCAATCTAGCGCTTTTTCTCCTTGGAAAGCTAGAAGTTGTCTTTTTGGGCAATTTCCTCTTTTTAGGAATAGTTTTGATCACTGTTAAGGAGGCAGCTTCAGCTTGCTGTCCTTCCTCAACATCCTGTCCAGCTTGTGGCTCAAGAGGTGCTTCAATTGTTTGCCCAACTTGCTGCTCTTCAATTTCTGTCTGCTGTTGTTGCTCACTAATCTCCAACTGCTGCTGTCCATCAACCTCTAGCTGCTATCCACTGATTTCCAACTGCTGCTGTCCCTCAAAATCTGGCTGCTGCTGTCTCTCAAAATCTGGCTGCTGCTGTTCATCATCCTCCTTTTCTCCCTGTGGCTCACTGTCCTCTCCTTCTCCCTGTTTACTTGGCTGCCCAGTGGTCATCTTGAGTTTTTTAGGGGTAGGCCTACTAGATAAAGGCACTGGGCGATGGACAGGCTGAGTAGGAGACACATGAACAGGAGGGACAGTGGTGAAATCGGCATGGCTAATGAATGAATCCCATGAAACTCCTTTCTTCTCCAGCTGGTGTAAGAAGATGATTTTGATCAAGGAATGGTGAAAGAGAGAAGGGATTTGCTGAGGTGGAGCTTTCTTTTGGACAGTAGCTGCCATTTTCTCTATGCTTTTGGACAAAAAGTATGGAAGGTTTAATTGCCTGCTTCTGGTAAAATGCATCAACAAGCGGACATGATAGGCAAAAATTTGGCTAAACCTCCCTTCACAAGTGAAATATCTCATTATGGCTTTCATCAGCGGAGCATAACCGTCAAGAAGATAGGAGAAAGGGAAAATAGCAGTGATGGTTTCCCTATGTTCAGGTTTGATGAAAGGTTTATAATCCTCTAGATCAAGATGAGCTTGTTTAAACCACTTTTCACCATGATACGGGATCTTGGTAGCCTTGGATACATACCTTGGGGAGATTTTGAAGTCAAGGCCTGCTAACTGGAAGTGTTTGTCCTTGAATCTCAAAGCGCACAAATGTGTAAGTGGCGAGAAACTCTTGACTTCTTCTATCCTCTGACAGAAATCAAGACAACCTACTTCATGGAAATTGAAAAGCACTGATGGGTGAGCATTGATTTCTTCCATGGAGATAGGCTCATATCTCTTATGTTGTCCGCCTTTGTGATCTCGTTTTGGAGGCATCCTGACTTTGAAACAAGCTTTGGAAGAGGCAAACTGCCTTCACTATATGAAAAATGCTCTGCTGGATTGAAGCTGGCCACTACACTGTTTGGATAGTTTAGACAATGTGGTTTTGAATAAAATGTAATAATGCTTCCTTGAATAAGCCACCTCTACACTTCTTAAAAACAGTCCTTCAACTCTGGATACACTTCAGCTATGTAACCTTTTTAACAATGGTACCATGTGTAAAAGATGGGGTAACTGCTTTGTAGATTCCCTGTGCACAGTTTTGAACAATCACCCCTCTTGTGACTTTGTTAGAGGCCAACCTACACTGTTATTTGTGTTTTCAAAACAAAACTCGAATATAATAACCCTTCTCTTCAGGTCATTCACCTTGAAAAATACCTCTGTCAACAGATTTCTGTAGAGACCATACAGTGGAAAGAAAGGAGACCTTTTGGTTAGGTGAAAAATTAGCCCACAGTGTTAGAGAAAACACCTTTCACTTGTGAATTTTGAGAAGTCAATCACCACCTTTGTACCTCTGCCTTTGATGTCAAAATCCAACATCAACAACCTCTGTCCTTCACTATGCTGTTTACTTTTGAAAATCTCTGTCAACAAGTCTTCAACATGATACAATATGGTTTCTAGGAAAAGCAGACTCAAGTTAGATTGTAAAATCAGTGCACAGTGCTTTGTGAAGGACACCTTTTCTTGTGAAGTTAAAAGATCAACCAACACTTCTATACCTCTGCCTCTAATGTTTTAAAGTTTCAACCATCAACAACTCTGCCCTTTAGAAAGTGGCTCTGTTTACCTTCAGAAAAACCCTGTTAACAAACCTTCACAATGATATAATACAGTTTTGGTAAAGGCAGACCCAAGTTAAATGTATAACCAATGCACAGTGGTTTTTAGGAAACATACTTTCTGCTTGTGAGTTTAAGAGAGCCACCCAAATACCTGTACCCCTGTTTCCAATATTAACTTCAAACACTAACAACTCTGTTCTTCAGAAAAAAGGCCCCTTTCCTTTGTGAAGTTTTAAGAGAACAAAAAACTGCTTTTGTACTTCTGCCTCCAGAGTTAGAAACACATCAATGAAATCTGCCCTTCAATATAACATTTACCCTTAGAGTCTCTTTGTCAATCAGCTTTTCAACATGATAATGAGGTGAAGAAAGAGGGCAGACCTTGTAATTTTTTGAGAAGAAATCCCTTGGAGGGAGCTTGAAATGCACCGGAACCCTCCAACACTGGCGCGGCAACCTTTGGAGAAAAACCCGTCGCGCAAAAGAAACTTGTCGGGTCGGCCTGTCGTGTGGTCGGGCGGCCTCCTACAGGCACGTCGCGCCCACCTACAGGCACGTCGCGCCGACGAAGGAAGCCTTTGTAAATTGCTGCCCAGGCACGTCGCGCCCAAATCCAGGCACGTCGCGCGGCCTTAACCGGTGCAGAAAACTTCAATTTGCTTGAAAAACGTTGTGATACTTGGGAGCTACGGAAGTTGGCTTTGAATTTTCGACAATGACCTTCGTACTCCCCTATTTCATTCTTTTGACACTCCTTCAACGGCTACTTTCATTGTTTATTTAAAATACAAAAATAAAGACCCCATGGCTATCTTTGAACACAGTGAAGTTTTTCGTTCAAACAGTGGCATTTCTTTGCTTTGAGAGTTAAAGTCTTTATTTGCGCTCTTAGTTTCTTTACCACTGCAAATATTTAAACTTTGCCGGTCCTATTTGGACTTGATGATATCTCTGCCCTTCTTAAATGATACAAAACTGTGTTTGCATCAAGCTGTTTTTTAAACAGTGATAGTTCATCAAATTTTCTTTGCCTATTCATGAAGTTACATACCTGTTCTCATAAGAGAGACATTTCAAAACCTCGACTCTGTCCCCCGTTTTGACACTTTAGGTGACAATGTTAACAAAAGAAAAGTCATTCAAAATCTGTCAAAGGCATTTGAAAGTTGTTTTATCACTTAACAGGAGATCGCCGGTGCCCTTGCAATTAGTTTAACAATCTCGGTTCTTAGGTGATTTACAGGTTTCCCTCTGGACTGTAAGTGCCTTCTACTAGCTGTTTCTTTTTATAACATAATTCTCTGCTTTACAACTCACTATGCCACATCCCTGCCACTGTTTATTTAATACTGTATCTTTGTGCTAAGTCCGCCCTTTGGAATGATGACAACTGTGTTTGTTTTTAAGACATATAAACAGTGGTGACTCATCACAACCAACTTCTTCTGCCTATTCATAAGATTGAATACCACTTGCCTCCTCCATCTGAAAAGACAAGCTTGTGCAATATGAAAACAGGACTCTTTGATACATAGTCATTATTTTTCTCTGATCATTGTGTTAACCTCTTTTTGCCAAAAGAACCATTTCATAACCGAACTATGTTCACTGTTTTCCTCTCTTGGCGATTTTTAGCAAGGAAGGGCTATTCATAATGCACCAAAACATTTGAAAGCTGTAAACACCATTTCTTGAAAGGCGCTTCTTTGGACCTTTGGTATATGATATTGTTTTGTTGCTTGACCTTTTCCTCAAGGAGACAGTCTTCTTTTTGGTATCAGTGGCACACATATATTCAATATTGTCTCTTTCCTACTGTAGGTATAGTCTGACAGATAGTTCTTTGAAATAGGAGTACCAATATCTTTGCATCACCAGCACTATCATTCATCTGTGTAATGACCTTTATTCCTTTTTGGTATCCTTCCACTGCTTTCTTGTATCAATCAGTTTCAGCAACCTGCAGTAGCTTTGGCCATCTACTCATGCATGGAGGAGGCTCTTCATTAGGTAAGGTATTTGAAGGTTTTTTAACAATTCTTTTCGAGACAGCCTTTCTCTGAAGGTGATGGTAAGTAAACCACTTGGAAAACATCAGTCTTAGCATCTTCACTTGAGGGCATCATTGTGTGTCAGGAAAAACCCTAGCCAGAGTAATACTGTCTCCCTGCACTGTCCTAAGGGTGATTGAGATATTTGGCTTGTTCATCTCATGATTGATTACTTGACAAATAACCTTTGTGACTATGAAGGTCAGTGCTTTCTTGAAAAACCAAGAACTTTCTCCTGCCTGTGTAATGGCATTGGTTATCATCTGTTCTATTTGATCTTGTGGACAGACAGGGTACTTATGCTTTGGAATGTTTACTGATGACAGGCCTTTCTAAAGTTTCAACAATTTACCTGACTTGAAAGTTTCAGATGATCTCTTTTATCAAATCAGACTCTCCTTTCTTTTGAGCTAGCATATTTCAAGCTCCATTCCTGTTATGATCATCAATTACATTCATGAAACTTGAAGATATTGTTTCATTGTTTCAGTAAAGGCAAACCTGGACTTTTGCAACCTTCTGAGTCAACACTGGCCTGCGCCCTCTGCTTATGGATGAAGGAGGCGCCCTAACCCTCTGCTTGTAAATGAAGGAGGTTCTGGGCCTTGAAAATTTACCAGTTTGCTGAGACAGTGGTGACCTTCTCTTACTGTGATTTTCATGCTGAAAAGAGCTGTAAAGTCCAGATGAGTAGCTTTCTGTTTTGCAGACATATCTAAAGGCTCAAGTTACACTTAGAAGCAACTGTTCCTCTAACTGTAAACTCAAACATTTACTCCATGAGATGAAATATATTTCCTGTCTTTGTAGAACCATAGAACACTGTGAAAAACCTAATAGTCAGCTTGGGATAGGATTTTATGCAGTGCTGAGATCTAGGGGGTGTGAGTGGCGCGACTTAAGGTTGTTTGTCAATTTCATTTGCAAAGTAAGGGATCAGTCATGGTAGGTCTGTTGCAGATGGAGGCTTTTTGGCTTTTTGATGATTGCCAAAGGTGAAATGTCTTAAAGCGCCACTTCCTAACATAGGGGAGACTTTTGAAACAGATGTGGATTTGCCTTTTAAAGCTGATGGGCAGACCAATAAGGCTGAAGCTAGATAGGATTGTGATATGAGGTTTTGATATTCGACATGGGCGAGCTGAAAAGGTAGAAAGGTGAAAAAGTTTTAGGAGGGTTTTCTGGATGACATATTGACATAAGGAAATCAGTTTCTAGAAAACTCAGCTGTAGATATAGTCATCACTAACATGTAAAAAATACTGATGGCTAACAGTGGCTCCATTTGGGGAGGGCAACTCCTCGTCAGGAGGTGTCCAGAATTCAGATCTTTGGCTTATGAAGACCAGTGCCTTATCCATTGGCGCAAAATTTACCCTTTTCTTGATGTTATTTCTGAAAAGTGACAGCATGGTTAACATCAATGATACTTCTACCTACCCCACTATCTTTCCTAACATTTTTTCTTCTGTTTGGCGCATTTGAACTAGCAGCCTTTTGACAATGCATATTTTTCTTTTTGCAAAATGAAACTATCTATTTCTACTCTTATATCTGCCCGGAGTTCAGATTAAACTGATGAACTCCTTTATTTCTCTACCTAAAGCTAGATCGACTGTCAAGATTAAGCAGTTTGACAGGATTTCATTCTCTAATCTACAACATGAAATTCAAAAATGATCAAATCAGGATCAAGCAGTCTGATTTGTCATGCATTTGCGGCATAAAAGACAAGCTGCACACAAATGTTATTCTGCAAAAAAGGAAACTAGACAAGCGGGGCTAAGATGTATAATGTGTTTTTCATCCCTAGCTTCTCTCTTTGGTTCTGTTTTAGGCATGTGGAACCAGAATCTCTCCCTAATCTAAGCTCTGTGATAAGTCAATCTTACACAATGTTGACTATCTTGACACTCACTAACTTATCAGCAAATAAATTTAAACATGCTTAGCTATGATTAGGCTAGATAGCTGAACAAGACATTGAAGTACTAGTAGCGGCATTTAGACTTGCTCGCTTTCCGAAAGACTATTTTTGGAACATGGGGCCTTTGTTCTATCTTCACTTGCCCTCTTTTCTGCTTTTTACTGTTTTTGACTTTCCTATCTTTTACTGTTTTTGATTTTTCCATTTTTTTCAATATTTCAAACAATGGTATGTACAATGACTGAAAATGTTTCAAACTCAAAAATCTTGGAAATGACGGAATTTCAGCATCTTATCCTCGTAAGGATCTCCTCTCACCCTTGGCCCACTTAACTCTTGAAAAGAAAAATTTGGGAAATTTTCTCTCTCTAACATAACATAGGGATTCATGCAAGAATCTCTAAACAGCCCAGTATCCTCCCTTTGTACCTCTCTGAATATCTGATTTCCACCCCTTTCCTTACTGTATGCTTTCTTCAGGTAATGTATGTACTCTTGGTAGTTCTTGAAATAGATAGTGACATCATCAAGGTATGCAAAAACACAGAAATTTAAAACTGGGAACATGACCTTCATGAACAAATTTCTGATATTGGGTGGTTTAGCGATTTTGAACTTGAAATCAGATTTACCTCCTGCAAACTGGAAAAAATCTTTAAGTTGTCTACTTTGCAAAGGAATTTGATGATTATGATCTGAAAGATGGTCTTGCAAGAATACATGATTAGAAGCATTTTCAATTGGTGAATCATGATCTTGAGTAGAGAAAAACATGATTTTTGTTATATGGAGATGCAGTATTATTTCTAAAATCAAAGCAGATTCTATGGCCACTAGTTTTATTTTTGATCATTTCAGTTTGTTTTAGTTTGTTGTGTTTGCTTTTGTTAAAGTTGTTCTTTGAGGAAAAGGTAGTGATACAATGTTTTCCCTTGTTTTTTCTGTAGAAATTAGTATTTTGCATGAGATTCCTGATTTTAGCATTTCTAAGTTCTTCATGAAAGGACAAAATATGAGCCAATTTCAGTAGTTCAGGTATGTTGGGATTATAACTGTCATCCTTGCTCATAAGAAGTTCATCTGGCATTTTCTCAAGATGTTGAGCTACCGAGGTTATGGTCAAAGTTTTATTTGCAGTAGGAGGGTCATATGATGGTAAATCTTTGAGGTATGGTAGAAACATTAAACTCCCTTTCTCCCGGGTTCCAAATAGGTTTATGATGTGTAGGTCTTCTAAAGCTTTTACCCGGAAGAAATTTCCACAAGTTACTGCTGGTGTTTGACTAAAGCTAGAGAAATTTTCTTGATAGTACATGAGGGTTTGTGCTTCTTGCTCTAATCCTACTTTGGAGAGGGGAAACTTACTTTCCTCAAGACACAGTTGTTCATGATCATGGTAGTTTTGAGTGTCCAGCTCATCATAAGGTACCAAGGACAACTGATGTGGTGGATCTAAGTCTATATCAGCTTCTTCTGACTCTTCCTCCAAGTTTACATCAATATGCATAATGAAAGAGTTTAAGTCGGAGTGCAAAGAACACATTGGAATGTTATCGGGCCTATCTTGACTGCTAATCATGTATTTCATGTGTGATTCGCGGTAGAGTATCCTGGTCTGACCAAACACATGAATGGTGGCATATGACATGTCTAGTTGGATATTCCCTTGGAGTTTGGCTCCCCAAGATCTGGAGAGAAGCATCCCGTACTTGGGAGGAATATCTGCCACTACTATATCCATGATTAGATGTTTCACGGGTATTTGGGCCAGACTAAAGCAAAGGTCTTTGATCAAACCTAGGCATTGGACTCTGCTTGAATCAAATGAATATAAGTCTTTGTATGGTCTTGTGATTTCCAAGCCTAATCTTTCCATTACTACCTTCGGCATAAGATTATGCGAGGCGCCGGAGTCCAACATGGCATTGTGGAGGATTTGGTCGTGGATGTTTAAGCTAATGTAAAATGGAAGAGTGGCTCCCTCTTGGAACTTTCCCTCTATCTTTGGACCAAACAATACTTCAGGAATGTCATCAGTGAGATTAACAGTGTTTGCATCATTCCCTAGATTTAGGACCTTTAGTACTTGGGATTTATAAGAGTTTTGGGAAATGAGTTCAGTAAGAGGCATGGTGATTTTGATTTTAGCGATTTCGCCTTCAAAGCTAAAAGGCACTTGAAGTTTAGATATGTTTGTTTCAGCTTTTTCAGCTAAGACCTTGTCTATGTTCTGAGTTTGTTGACCTTGTTTAGGGGTTTTGCTTTCCATAGTTGTTTTGGTGACCTTGGTAGAAGTATCAGGAGTATATGGGAGAGGACTAGTTTGGGTGACTTTAGCTTGGCTTTGATCAGTCTTTTCAACCTTGATTTTGTCACTGCTTGATGCTTTTTTGAGGATGGTATCTGGAGCTTTAGCAGTATCAGAGTTACCTCTCTTGACATTATCTTGGTTTCTCTTGCTCCTAAGGTCATATTGCCTGTGGGCTTCTTCAATAGCATTTTGAAACTCTATGGAAGGGTCATCAAGATCCTCATAATTGGTCTCATCTTGATCAGGCGAAAAGAAGGCTTGTTCCTCTTCGGTGAGGTACACCTCACCTTCATTGTCAGACCCTATGAGGTTTAAATGATGTTCATCAAGAGGTTCTGAGTCCCTATCATCTTCTTCCACATATTTTTCATTGAATGGTGGCCTGATCTGTTGGTCATTATCCCTTGGTCTGTTTTGGGGCTGCTCCCTCCTAAAGTTTTGGTTTCGGTTTCTGATTGGAGGGTTTGGCTGGTTGTCCCTAACAGGAGATTTTTCATTGATCTTTTCCCACATTTTAGCCATGGATTTGACTAAGTCATCTATTCTGGGATCTAGGGAAGGTGACGAAGTGGAGACCTCATCTCTATATGTGACCTTTCTCTCTGATCTAGTTCTAGCTCTTTTTTCAGCTAAGTTGGCATCTGCTTTTATAGCTATTTGTTGCATTTCCTCCAAGGTAGGGGGATCCTTATCTCTTAGATGATATGTCATGTCCGGATCAAAACCCTCAGGAAATTTTGCCAAAGCTAAACCAAGTGGAGGTTTGAAATGAGGTGGAAGGGAGTTATATACACTGTTGAACCTAGTACAGTAAGCTTGGACACTTTCCCCATTTTCCCGTTTTAGGCTGTTATATTCTGACAGGATTTGAATGGGGTTTCTTCGGATTTCCCACCTGTTTATGAAAATTTGATGTAGTTCTGGGATATCATGGATACTGTTTGGAGCTAAGCTTTTGAACCATGCTTTGGGTTCACCACCAAGACTTTGGGCAAATATTCTCATTCGGACAGTCTCGTCTTGTACCTCTAGGTATTCATAAGCATCAGTCATTCTACTTATATGCTGTTGAGGTGTGGTGGTGTCTTCTCCAGTAAAGTGTGGGATCTTGTCTTGATATTTTTTTGGGAGAGGAGCTAAAGGTGGTGGCAACACCAAAGGTGCGTACCAGGCTGCCATGACTGGAGCTAATGGATGTTGTGCAAGATGAGGACTGGTAGGCTGAAATGAAGTGGTTTGAACAGTGGTGTTTTGACCAGGTGTGGCGGATGAAATTGGACTAGTGATCTGGTTTTGAGCAGATCTGGGGTGATAGGAGCCAAATTGTTAAAGAAGCTGTAAATCAGGAAGAGTGGCTGGTGAAGCTTCTCTAATAGGACTCTGTGGTGGGTTCAGGGGTTCAAGATCGTCGAAGTTTATCTTACTATATGATTTGCTTCGGGGAAGAGCTTGTGATGACTCTAGTTCCGAAGGTGAATCTAGAAGGATATTGCGAGTTTTAGGTACAAATCTTGTTCTACGGATGGATCTATCGGTAGCTAGATGATCAGTTTCGGAAGCTTGCCACAGAATCTTTTCTGGGTCATCTACTATGATAGGGGGATTTGGGTCTGGATGGGATCTGGTATTGATTCTTCGGGAAGCCAGATTTTAGATCCAGATCTTGGAGAGAATGATATTGGTGAATGTTTTGGATGAGTGATTTCTCTAAAGTTATACTAAGGCGAAGGATGGTCAAAAATAGAAGGGATGGATTAGTGGAATCGCCAGGTGGAAATGGGTTGTTTTTGTGAAGATAGCTATGGTCCACCACCAGTAACTAATCTGAGAATGTTTTGGATTTTCTGAATTTATGTGCAGCCTATGTTTTGTTAAAGTATCCTAGACTTGTTTCAACACTTTGCTAGGGTGATGAGAACAAAAAGAGTTTACTCTAAAAAATGAGTCTATGGACTGCTTGCTTGTTTATGGTACCTAAGGACAAAAGAGTTTATAAGAGTTTGTTGGACTATTATGTACTCAGTGTCTTACCATCTCCCGCTATGTTGGTGAGTGATGGGAAAGGTCTATCGGATAGTAGCCTAGAGTTTGGTGAAATAGTAAGGCTTACTAGAAGTTAGTGGAGTCGCCAGGTGGAAAATTGGTTGTTATGAGATATATTTGTATGGTCCACCACCAGTACTTGTAAAAAACCAATCTAAAGGAGTATTTTGGGGTTTTTTGAGTTTTATGTGCCTACAAAGTTTGGAAGAGTTTCCTATAACTGACTCATCATTTTGCTAAGATGGTGAAAGAGCTATTTTCTACTCTTCAGACAATCTCTAAGTTTACTAAGCTTGATCGAGACTTCGGGAGTTACTAAGTTGTACTTAGATTGCCACTAACTCGGAAGGTCCTACTGTGAGTGTCACTATGTTAGTGAGCAGTGGGATAAGTCAATCAGATAGTATTCTTAAAGGCTTCTAAAGATGAGGGAAACTAAGCTTTTAATCACTCAGTGTCCCACCGTGATCGCCATTATGTTAGAGTGGCGATGAGGTGGCTAAATCGGATGGTATTCTAAAATTTAGCAAAGTAGTAAGGCCTACTGGAGGCTAGTGGAGTCGCCAGGTGGATTTTTAGTTGTTTTGAGGTATATGTGTATGGTCCACCACCAGTACTGACAAAAACCAATCTAAGGGAGTTTTTGGGGTTTTTTGAGTTTTTATGTAATCCTAAGGTTTGGAACCAACTCGGAAGGTCCTACTGTGAGTGTTACTATGTTAGTGAGCAGTGGGATAAGTCAATCAGATAGTATTCTTAAAGGCTTCTAAAGATGAGGGAAACTAAGATTTTAATCACTCAGAGTCCCACCGTGATCTCCATTATGTTAGTGAGCGGTGGGATAAGTCAATCAGCTAGTAATCTCACAAAGTCTCTAAAGATGAGGGAAACCAAGTTTTTAATCACTCAGAGTCCCACCGTGATCGCCATTATGTTAGGGTCCCGTGATTTGGCCGATTGGCTAGCCAAATGACGATGTAACATCAAACCAAGCTTTGGAGCCCAAGGACCTAGCCTTCCTGGGCTCAGAGAGGGCTCTCTCTATAAGTGCAAAAGATGTCGGTGTGTTTACTTGCGATGTTCTGATATTAGGCTAGTTATGAAGTATGTTTTTGGTTTTTTAGTTTTTAAGTTTGTGAGGGATGAAACTGATCAAATACATAAACTGGATAACAAGACATAGATAAATTGGGCTATGGGGTCAAACAGGTCAAGGAAGCTATGAAGTGATGATGTAAAGCTGCTGTAGGGCCGATTTGATTCACAGTAGAAGGGATCTCTGGGAAAAATGGATTAAATGGACAATAAGTTGGTGAAAGACAAGGGATTTCAAGTGCAAACTAGTTAATAGTAGACATAAACATGTAATAGCAAGCCATTGATCATGCTAGGAATAACTATAAGCTAATCAATACATAGAAATCAAACATTCTAGCCATACATAGAGGTATAAGACCCTCTAACTTCGGGAAAAGGCTATCAGTCTTTGGGGAAAACACATGAGACAAACTAACAACTCATAAACTATGCCGGAACGCCTAAACATAGTCTCTAAGTCATTGGGCACTTGGACAAATAAGTTTTCATAGTTTTAGGCAAAGGGCTAGATCGGGACTAGGCCTCCTTGGTTCGACAAAATGATCAACAAATCAGTCAAAGAGAAAGTTTTATGGACAGAACTATGGGCAGCTGATAGGTAGGTAGGGAAAACCATACATCCTACTCAACATACATGGAACTGATGAATAAAACTTAGCAACAATACCTTAGGTTACTAAAGAGCAGCTAAGAATTCTTTAGCATAACTAAGGGAGAAGAAAACATAAAGCTATGAAGATTCAGGGATTTTGAGGTGCCTCCATGGGCATGTCTCAAAATCAATCTTTACTGATCTATAGCAGCAAGAAATATGAATTATGAGTGAAAACTAGAAGACAAAACACATTAAGAAGCACTATACCATTCTACCATGTCAAGGAATCCATCAACAAGCCTTCAAAATTCCTCAAAAGCATCCAAGAGGCAGTCCAAACATCATAACTCAAGTGTATTCTTCAAAGCTCATATGACCAATGCATTAATTCTTCTCTCAAGTTCAGCCTCTGATTTACAATGAGAACCATGGAATAAATAGGCTTGAGGACGGAAAACCTCATGGAGCAACTAGCTATCCCATTGGCCAAGTCAAAATATCTAAACTTGTCCTTGAGGCTTTGCAAAGCCCAAGGCACAAAATATCCCATAAAATATCTAAAAAGCTGCTAAAAACGGAAATTATATTGACTTTACATGATTTTCCCATGATAAAAATAGCTTAACGCACATTTGGGAAAAGCAGATTTTTGGAGTTCAAAAATTACAAAAATACTTCATATTTATGCCTGAAAAAGGTCCCCTGACTTGCTGGATGCAAATAGAAGCCTTCCCGATGTCGAAATGAGGCTCATGATGGCTCGTTGGAAATATCTCTGTGTCTGCTTTCCAATGCAAGTGGAATCATCTCAATCTGATCTCTGAAAGTCCCTCAAAACTGTACCTGTGTGCAAAAACCCAGAAAATAGCAGGCTGCTGATATGGCGGGCAGAATGTGCAAAATGAGGCTGTTTTCCGCCAATTTGGAGGGGCGAATGATCTTCAAATGCCCTGAAAATCGCTGGAGACCTGCTCATGGAATTATGGAACCCATTGGGATCATCCTCCTCCCTTGACAACTCATCAAACTGAAATGGCGCATTTATGAGTTTTTGGCGAAAAACCCCAAAAATGCCAAAAAACAAAAAGTTTCCGAAACAGGCCCAAAATTGGCATGCATGACCCTCAAGGGTCCATAGAAACATGCTCCGAAGCTGAAGCCAAAATATCAAGGGCTGATATGCTTTTTTCTTCTTTCCGTGCTAGGCGCCTCTCCTTCAACTTCTTCAATTTTTCTTGTGCTACTTTCAATTTTCGCCTGGCAAACTGATTTAGCTTCTGAAAGTGAAGAGTCCTTTTTCTCTGTAGCTCAAGATCCCTGTTTGCCTTCTCAAGCTTTGTTTCCAAATGCTGGTTAGCCCTCTCAAGCCATGCTTCCTTGTTTTCCTCAATTTCCTGCTCAAGGAGGGTAGTGAGAGGAAAGGCTTCGAATTTAGCTTATTCTTCTGCTCTCTGTTTCTCCAAGGCTCTTCTAAGCCCGATGGTCCTAGGCCTCTTTCGCCTAGGTTGGTCTTCCTCCTCTTCATCATCAAACTCGCCTATGAGCTCTTCAATTCTTACTTGTGCCCTTTCTGCCTCTTTCTTATACTTGATCGCCCTAGCCTCATGAATGGTTGCATGATACTTCATTTGTTTGTTTTCAACCTCCAAGAAGTGGTTGAAATTCCTCGCCCTTTGAAGATCTTCTTGTAACACCTCAATTTGCCCTTCTTTGTGAATGAGGAGGTTTTCAAGGATGCGGGCCTCATTATCACTGTCATCGCTTGGGATAGGGATGACAGCTGATTTACCTCCATGCTTGGCACTTTCTCCAATTGCACTTTTGCCTTTGAAGGCCAATCTAGCGCTCTTTCTCCTTGGCAAGCTAGAAGTTGTCTTTTTGGGCAATTTCCTCTTTTTAGGAACAGTTTTGGTCACTGTCAAGGAGGCAGCTTCAGCTTGTTGTCCTTCCTCAACATCCTGTCCAGCTTGTGGCTCAAAATATGCTTCAATTGTTTGCTCAACCTGCTGCTCTTCAATCTCTGTCTGCTGCTGTTCCTCTTCCAACTCTGGCTGCTGCTCATCAACCTGCACTTGCTGCTGTTCATCAACCTACACTTCTTCTTTGTTCTTCCAACTCTATTCTTTGCTGCTCACTAATCTGGCCCCTGGCTAGCATTTTCCAACATCTATTCCTTTGTCCTTGGTTGCTTCTTCCTTTGTCCCTCAAAAAATGTATTCTTTGTTGTTCATCATCCTCCCTTTTTCTCCACAATGACTCCTTTGCCCTCTCCTTCTCCTGTTTACTTGGGCGCGATTTGGTCATCTTGAGTTTTTTAGGGGTAGGCCTACTAGATAAAGGCACTGGGCAATGGACAGGCTGAGTAGGAGACACATGAACAGGAGGGACAATGGCGAAATCGGCATGGCTAATGAATGAATCCCATGAAACCCCTTTCTTCTCCAGCTGGTGTAAGAAGATAATTTTGATCAAGGAATGATGAAAGAGAGAAGGGATTTGCTGAGGTGGAGCTTTCTTTTGGACAGTAGCTGCCATTTTCTCTATGCTTTTGGACAAAAAGTATGGAAGGTTTAATTGCCTGCTTCTAGTAAAATGCATCAACAAGCGAACATGATAGGCAAATATTTGGCTAAACCTCCCTTCACAAGTGAAATATCTCATTATGGCTTTCATCAGCGGAGCATAACTGTCAAGAAGATAGGAGAAAGGAAAAATAGCAGTGATGGTTTCCCTATGTTCAGGCTTGATGAAAGGTTTATAATCTTCCAGATCAAGATGCACTTGTTTAAACCACTTTTCACCATGATACGGGATCTTGGTAGCCTTGGATACATACCTTGGGGAGATTTTGAAGTCAAGACCTGCTAACTGGAAGTGTTTGTCCTTGAATCTCAAAGCGCACAAATGTGTAAGTGGCGAGAAACTCTTGACTTCTTCTATCCTCTGACAGAAATCAAGACAGGCTACTTCATGGAAATTGAAAAGCACTGATGGGTGAGCATTGATTTCTTCTATGGAGATAGGCTCATATCTCTTATGTGGACCGCTCTAGTGATCTCGCTTTGGAGGCATTCTGACTTTGACCAAACTTTGGAAGAGGCAAACTGCCTTTACTGTATGAACAATGCTCTGCTAGATTGAAACTGGCCACTAGACTGTTTGGACAAATATGGACACTGTGGTTTTGAATAAAATGTAACAATGTTTCCTTTGAATAAACCACCTCTGTACTTCTTAAAAAAAAATAGCCCTCCAACTCTGGATATACTTCAGCTAGGCAAACTTTTTGACAATGGTACCATGTGTAAAAAATTGGGTAACTGCTTTGTAGATTCCCTGTGCACAGTTTTGAACAATCACCCCTCTTGTGAATTTGTTAGAGGCCAACCTACACTGGTATTTGTGTTTTCAAAACAAAACTCAAATATTAAAACCCTGCCCTTCAGGTCATTCACCTTGAAAAATACCTCTGTCAACAGATTTCTGTAAAAGATAACATACAGTGGAAAATAAAGGAGACTTTTTGTTTAGGTGAAATATCAGCTCACTGTGTTTAGGAAAACACCTTTCACTTGTGAATTTTGAGAAATAAATCACCACCTTTGTACCTCTGGCTTCAATGTTAAACTCGATCCTCAACAACGCTGCCTTCTAGAAAATGGCCCTATTCACCTTCAGAAAATCCCTGTTAACAAATCTTCAGAATGATACAATACAGTGCAAGGAAGAAGCAGACCTAGCTTGGGTGTAAAATCAGTGCACAGTGGTTTAGAAAACACACTCTTTGCTTGTGAGTTTAAGAGATACACCAACACATCTATACCTCTGTTTCCAATATTAAATTCAAACACTAACAACTCTGCTCTTTAGAAAATGGCCCCTTTCACTTGTGAAGTTTTAAGAAATCAAACACCACTTTTGTACCTCTGCCTTCAATGTCAAAATTTAACCATCAACAACCTCTGTCCTTCAATATGCTGTTCACCTTTGGAAACTCTTTGTTAACAAATTCACAGTGGGAGAATATAGTGAATGAAAGGCAATCTGCTTAAGTAGTGTGCTGTGAGAAAATGCCACTGATTACTCTGTTTTTAAAGTCTTTGATGTCAACCTTAACACAAAAATTCCTTGTTCAAGGAGGCTTTCAGACATTTAACAATTTCTGTCCTGTACAGGTGTGCCCACTTTCCACTATTTTGCATCTCAAGCAAATCACCATACACAGGTCTAGACAACAAAAACACAGGGCTGAGGTAAAATGACAGAGCTTTAGAAGACTAACAAGCTTTTAGACAGAGATTACCAGAGTTTTCTCTTTCAAAACAATAAAAATGTCAAAACCCCCTCACTGAGTACACTTCACTGTTTTAGTAGTGTGGAAATGTTTGGATGATAGTGTGAAAGGTTCTTCATTAGAATTAGGTCTGTATTTCTGCAACGAAACCTCCCTTTAATCAAAACACTGCTGTTACAGGAAAACTTTTGCCCTTTGATTTATTTGAAGATGACACAAGCTGTCCTTAATCTCAAACCCAGTCTTTCTCTGTATGTGTTCTTCGAATAACCACTTAGCCCTTACTTTGGATGTAAAATAACTCTGTTTAAAAATATAAACTCTGTTTCTTCATAACAATTTTCTTTTGCCTTTTAGGTGCCTCCCTTTGGAATTTCAGTCAGCAAATTTTTGAAGTCGAAGGGGAATGATGCGAAAATACCTTGATTTTTGGTGAAACACCGGTTTTGGAAGGCTGAAGAATCGTTGAAGACCTCGGGCACTTGCGCAGCATCCTTTGGAGAAAACCCGTCGCGCAGGAAAAGCTTGTCAGGTCGGCCTGTCGTGTGGTCGGGCGGCCTTGTACAGGCACGTCGCGCCAACGTACAGGCACGTCGCGCCGACAAAGAGCTCTTTGCAAAAATCTGCCCAGGCACGTCGCGCGAGAACCCGGGCACGTTCGCAGCCTTAACCGGTGCGGACAAACTTCAAATTGCTCAATTTGCTTGAAAAACGTTGTGATACTTGGGAGCTGCGGAAGTTTGCTTTGAATTTCGACAATGACTTACTTACTTTCCTATTCCACTCTTTAATTACACCTTCAACCTTATATCATTTTCAAATAAACATCCCAACGGTCATTTGAACATTGATTTTTAACTCTTTTTGTTTTTTCAAACAGTTGGTTCGTTATTTGAATATATACACACAGATCCTTGATTCGCCCCTAGGGCTTTGAACCTAAACTCAACAAATTCTTCATCACATTGATCCTTTGCGTTATAAAATTGCCAATGAGATACCTGGAAATTGGTTTGTTGTGAAATAGGACGAGGTTTTCCATCTTGTTTTGACAATCTTCGATCCTTTGGCTTGCTTTCTCCAATCTTTAAACACAAAAGGTGCCAAGTTCATGACCCAACTTGGATTTGCATATGGCTTCTTAATTTCAAGGTGAGGTGCCTCCTTTTTGTCTCAAATAACCCTACGCGAAGGTACATTACTCATGATATGTCTGTCTTTTGAATGGTGGGAGAAATGCATTTGCCTCAAACTCAAAGACTGACCATTTATCAAACTACCTCTTTGTCTATTCATAGCATTGTATACTTGTTCATCATGCATTCTAAGGCTCAACCTTGGCCACTGTTTTACTTTCTCAGTGATAATCCAAAGAAAATTAATCAGAATGTGTCAAAGAGCACTTTGACCAACCTTGGCGATTGTGGTTTTATTCAACATGAGATGGCCTGTGTTCTTCCGATGGATTGGATAATTGCTGCTTCCAGGTGATTCACAAGTTTTTCTCTGGACTGTAAATGCACTCTTTAGGTTGCATCCTTTCAGACTAGACTTCTCTGTTTACTCAGAAGGGATTTCTTTAGATTTCTGGGCAGGTGATCATGGAATGTCTTTAATTATTTTTAAATCAACTGCTCCTTTTGGCATTAATAGCATACAATATGTTCAATATTTTCTCCTTTCCACTACATGTATAGTCTGACAGAGAGTTCTTTGAAATAGGAGTACCAATACCTTGGCATCATCAGCACTATCATTCACCTGTGTAATGACCTTTATTCAGTCTTTGGTATCCTTCCACTGCTTTCTTGTATCAATTAGTTCCAGCAACCTACAGTAGCTTTGGCCATCTGCTCATATATGGAGGAGGCTTTTCACCAGGTAAGGTATTTGAAGGCTTTTTGACCACTATGTTTGACACAGCCTTTCTCTGAATGTGGTGATAACTAAACTACTTGAAAAACACCAATCTTAGCATCTTCACTTGCAAGCATCATTGTGTGTCAACAAAAACCCTAGCCAGAGTAATACTGTCTCCCTGCACTGTCCTAAGGGTGATGTAGATATTTGGCTTGTTCTTCTTCATGATTGATTACTTGACAAATAACCTTTATGACTATGAAGGTCAGTGCTTTCTTGGAAAACCAAGAACCTTCTCCTGCCTGTGTAATGGCATTGGTTAACAGCATCTATTCCATTTGATCTTGGACAAAAACAGGCTTCTTATGATTTGGATGTTTACTGATGACAGGCCCTTCTAAAGTTCAACAATTCATATTTTTTGCAAGTTTGAAATGAGCTCCTTTATCAGACCAAGCTCTCCTTTCCTTTGAGCCAACATATTCCCACTATATTCCTGTTATGATCATCAGTCACATTCATAAACCTGGAGTCCCTGTTTCATTTGTTTCAGTTCAAGTCAAACCTGGATCTTAGCAATTATCTAAGTCAATATTGGCCTGCGCCCTCTGCTTATGGATGAAGGAGCGCCTATCCTCTTTGCTTGTAAATGAAGGAGGTTACGGGCCTTGACAATTTGAAAAATTTTATCGGTTGTTGAGCGGTGGTATCCTTTTCTTTGTGATTTTCATGCTGGAAAGAGCTGTGAAGTCCAGATGAGTAGCTTTCTGTTTTGCAGACATATCTAAAGGCTCAAGTTACATTTAGAAGCAGCTGTTCCTCTAACTGTAAACTCAAAATTTTTACTGCATGAGATGAAATATATTTCCTGTCTTTGTAGAACCATAGAACACTGTGAAAAACCTAATAGTCAGCTTGAGATTGGATTTTATGCAGTGCTGAGATCTAGGGGGTGTGAGTGGCGCGACTTAGGGCTACTTGTTAATTTCATTTGCAAAGTAAGGGATCAGTCATGGCAGGTCTTTTGCAGATGGAGGCTTTTTTAGCTTTGGTGATTGCAGGTGAGAAGCATCCTAAACGCCACTTCCTAACATAGGGTAGACTTCTGAAACAGATGTGGATTTGCCTTTTAAGGCTGATGGGCAGGTTAATAAGGCTGAGGTTAGATAGGATTGTTGACAAGGAGGTTGTGGTTTTGCTAGGGGTGGACTGAATAGGTAGAAAGGCGAAAAAAAGTTTTGGGAGGGTTTTCTGGATGACATATTGACATAAGGAAATCAGTTTCTAGAAAACTCAGCTGTAGATATAGTCATCACTAACATGTAAAAATACTGATGGCTAACAGGTAGATTCAGTTCGACTGGCATTGGGACCATTTCCTTTGAGAGGGAGTCTGGCAAACCTTTCATCTTGAAGGATGTCATGCATGTTCTAGGATTGAAGAAGAATCTTATCTCTGTTGTGATGTTGGAAGACAAGGGCTATGATGTTGTATTTAGCGAGGGAAAGGCTTTCCTGCGCAGTAAGGAAACTGATGAAACCCGAAGGATAGGGGTTCAAGTTAAGAACATTTATCAGTTGCAGGTAGATGGCTGCGCAGCAATGGCAGGCAAAGCAGGAGCAGTGGTGAGCCGGGATGAGGGCGAGCTATGGCACAGAAGATTGGGCCATCTTCACCATGGTGCTTTGAAAATTTTGTAGTAGATATATACCAGGCTTCCCAAGGGTACACTTGCGTAGTCAGATCAGTGTAAGGGATGTACTTTGGGAAAATTTGTGAAATCCACCTTTCATGAGAAGGATAGTCGTGCCACAACAATCCTTGAGAGAATTCACACAGACGTTTGTGGACCTTTCTCAGTAGCTTTGACAGCAAAGCACAGGTATTATGTGATATTTGTTGATGATTTTTCTCGTAAGTGCTGGATCTTCTTCATGCAGAAGAAGAGCGAGACATTCTCTAAGTTCTGTGAGTTTAAGGCACTGGTGGAGAAAGAATTAGGGAAGCAGGAGAAGGCTCTTAGGAGCGATAATGGTGGTGAATTCATCTCTGGTGAATTCAAGGATTTTTGCCGTGCAAAATGAATTCGAAGAGAGCTCATAGCGCCTCATAACCCACAGCAGAATGGGATCGCTGAGCGGAAGAACAGAACAATCGTGGGTGCTACACAGGTGATGTTGCATGTGTTAGCACTCAAATCTACCTCAGGCTGAAATGAAGTAAAACTCAAGGCTACATCAAACCACGCTCAGCCTCGTAGCTAGCCCTACGAGGACAGGAGAGGGCTCTCTCCGTCAATCTCGAGAAAATAAGCAATAGGATGCGAGATGACTTACAATAAGAACTGATTTTAGGCTAGTAAAGAGATATGTTTGTTTGATTTTTGGTTTTTGGTTTTACGCTGGAGTAATGGGAAAACAAATTTTGGGTCCGGGGATAAGGTCAGACCTTTGCAGAGTTCAAGCTGGGGCGAGATAGGTGATGATCTTGATGCTTTAAATTGGATATATGGATAGATTAGACCGACGAGGAGCTGAAGAGGGAAAAGAAGAACTTGGATCCTCTCCAAACAGCTGAAAACATATAGAACTAACTGAATTCAAAGGCCAAGCACTGTAAACAATGGATTCAACCTTATTTCACTCATTCAACTTAGTTCAGAAGCATAATGAAAGGATGGCATACATTGAACATGAAGAAACTTACAGTAAACAAAGAAGAAACACCATCAAGAACAGAACACCACAAGGATCCCAACAAGTGCCGCAAAACCCCTGATCTTTCCTTAGCCAAATATGAAAAATATGTACAATGATATCAAAAGTATCCCAAGAGTCCCCCCTGTAGAATGCCTCAGAAATTACAATATATAGATCACTCTAACACCTTTCCCCGCCTCTAGGGGTCGAATTCCCTCTTCAGGGATCAGTTTCAACCAATTCTAATCATGGAACTACAATCTAGGCAGCTAACAACTTGCCTCTAAAAGAGTGGAAACTGATCCATTACATGATTTTTTACTTATTTGAGAGTGAATCTTCTAGAAGAGATAAAAACAAGCCAAAGTTACATGCCAAACATGAATTTACATCATAAAAACCCAAAAATTCTATCCATAAGCAAAACTGGTCCATACTAGGCGAAAAACTGAGCTGGCAGCTGAAAATTCAGGAAAAATTCTAGGTGGGTCGCTCCTGAGCCGTGTGGGTCGCTCATGTTCCAGGCTAAATTTGAGGTACTGCCTGGCATCCAAATTGAGCTCATGATAGCTCGTTGGAAAGCCCTAGATGTCTACTTTCCAACCCAAGTGGAATGTCTGAATTTGGAGTTGATTTGACCCTCCAAAACCTCATTCTCCCAGAGGTACTCCCTGCTGGTGCAAAAGGTGGCAGCAAGGTGGTTTTCATGGTGTTTTTGAGCTGTTTGACCATCCAGATTTTGATGAAATGCTAAATTGACTTCAGAGGATGCATAATTAACCATGAAAAATCCAAAAATGTAAAAATCTCCTCCAGCAAGTGTCCCAAAAAAAAATGAGCGCATGAGCGCGCGACCCACGTAACTGCAAAACCTGTTTTTTAGACCAAAAATTTGAAAATGACAAAATTTTCTCCGAATTTGCCCAAATTCGGAGCGGAGGTCCTCCATCATGTGTCATGCCCAGTCAATGAAGCCTCGGCCAAAATCCGAAGTGGATTAGGCCTTTTCCGCCGTTGAAGTGCTTTGCGCAACCTCCTCTTCATGATCTTCATCCTCGCTTTGCAAACATGCATGCGAGCCCAGTAATGGCCTTTCATGTGGCGAAGCATGTCTTTGTCTCGATTTGCCTTCGCCAACAACTTCTCCAGATGTATATTCACCCGCGTGAGTACAGTATCTCTGTCAGCTGGTGTCATGTCACCGGGTCTCTTTCGATTCCACTGTCTGTCCTCACGGATTTGGCGCACCTCATAAAATGTGAGCTCATCCTCAAGCTGTTTGTTGCGCTGCTCCAAATAGTTAATCACCCACTGAGCCTTCTGCAATTGGTCTTTCAGCTGGTCATTCTCGGCCCTTTGCTCTTGGATGACTTCCCTCAGCTTCGAGCTAGGAGAGCCCGTATCAACATCAATGACTGTCAAATCTATGTCCCGGCCTCCTGATGGGCCCTCATCACGCATGGGCCTCTTGCCCCTGTCTTGTACCTGTACCTGCACTGAAGAAGAAGGCGAGACCCCTTCCACCTCACGTGGAGATAATACTCGCCGTGTCGATGAAGTCGGCAAGACCCCTTCCACCTCACGTGGAGATAGTACTCGCCGTGTCGCTGCAAATAAGGCCCTGTGGCCTCGCTGATATGTCTGAACCAAAGGAGTGCTGATATGCTCAACCTCAAACATGTCTGGCTGGTGTGAAGGCTCTCCTGCATCATGAACTGTCTCGAGAGGCTGCTGTGGCACTCTGAAAAAGTCTCTAGAAATGAAATCCTCCCAAGTGATGCCTTGCTCTGCCAACTGATGTGACACCAAGATTTTGATCAAAGTGAAATGATATATACTCCTGTACTGCTGCACTGGGCTCGTCTTCTTCTGCACAAACATCACCATCCTCTCTATGTTGCGGTGTATGAAATACGGAATATTCATCATACGTACCCTTGTGAAGTGCATCAACAAACGAATATGGTACGCGAAAAGACGAGCATACCTGCCCTCACAACTAAAATACTGAATGATGAGCCTCATGAGCGGTGCATACTCATCTCTCAAGAATATGAATGGGAAAACTCTGCTCAAGTAGCCCATATATCCAGTTTTAATATATGGCTCATAGTGAAATTTCTCTAACTGTTGACCCTTGTTCCATTCCTCGCCCATGTTTGGTATACCAGTGGCTTGAGCAATAGTCAAGGGTGACACAATGAAATCAACCCCAGCAAGGCTTACCCGACCATCCCGTAAATGAAGAACAAACAAACGAGCCAATTCACGATGAGGCCGGGTTTGTGCAACCATCTCACAAAATCTGAAACATGACAAATATCGAAAACAATCCATAGCTAATGGACATGCCTGCAACCGAGCCAAAGAAGTAGACTCCTCTCTGCGATGATCACCACTTCTATGATCTCTGCGGGACCCCCGTGGCACATTACCTTCAGTCACCGAATCACTGCCTGACCCTGGCTCATATTCTGACTCTGTCTCCGACATGGCTCTGACCAAGCTTTTGGCAATGTGTATACTGATATGAAAGAAGTGCAAACAAAGTTAGGATGTATGTTTCAACACCCAACCAATATTCCCACTGTCAAAGCACCAACAAGGAATCAAATCATGGATAAAATCTCAGCTTTAAATGGATTGGAAAAGGCACAATCTCTGTTTTGAATGCAAGTGAAATTTTGACCAAAAGGGAGCAGGCAACCTTCAAAATATTGAACAAGTCTAGTCAAAGGGAGATCATGGCATCATATAAATGTTTTTGTCCATGAGTAATAGCAACAAAAGTGTCAATGGGCAGTTTGAAACAAAGTCATGAGAATGTTTTTACATTGGGCAGTGAGACATAATACAACCACAGTCACCATGGAACAAAGGTTTTAAACATGGTATAATAATAGCAATGGTCACAATGGCATAATGGGCATGAGAACAATATGGTTTTGATATTATATGCAAGGCTGGTCATATCACTGATATAAGATAAGCAACAAACTCTTGCAACCACCCATATCATTTTAAAACCCTGAAAACGATATTGCCATGACTGTGGGGTTTTAAATCCTCCATTTGAAACGTTTAAACCATCAACGATGTCACCGGTGCATTTAAAAACATCAAACAATTGCAAATAACCTGTTTGAAGGCCGATGAATCGATCCCAAGCAAGACTGGGCGCTCAAAATGAATTTTCGAACCTCTGTGTTTGCGTGGGTCGCTCACCTCCTGCGTGGGTCGCTCGGCCCAGGTGGGTCGCTCCCTTTACAACTTCACACTGCGGAAATGACCTACGTGGGTCGCTCTGCCCAGGTGGGTCGCTCGCGCCCAGGTGGGTCGCTCGAGCCCCAAAACTCTGTCCACGCAGTTTTAAAACTTGAAATCGGCCCTCCAATCTTCAAATCACGATTTGGGTGCTGTAGTTTGGTGCAAATGAAACTTGCTTGGCTTTTATATATGATACAAATATCTTCACAATTAGATTTTGTTTCAACTCTAAATGAAAACCCATATTACAATGTCTTTGTAATTTCACATTTGGCTTTTTTAAATACAATCTTCTTTGGCTTTTCTGAGCTCGATCTTTGATGATTTTGCTGTCTTCTTGCAGGGATATGGCTATTCAGCTAAGGAAGAGACCAAGGGTCTGCTTTTGACAATGTCTTCTTGGCGGAATAATTACAATTTATTACAAAATAATAATGAACAATTTCTAGTTCCAAAACAGAGTTTTGGACTAGAAATATTTTTTAAAATGCTGATGATAATAAAACAAAAAATCACAATATGCGGAACTTTCCTCACCTTGCAGGCTTTATGACTGGTATATAAATGACTCAAAAACCCTAGACACTAAGACCTAAGACACTTATTGACAATTTTAATGACCATATATGTAATGACAATTTTGTAATTTTTCATTTTGGCTTTTTCAAATACAAACTTCGTTTGGCTTTTTGTGGTCGATACTAATGATTTTATTGTCTTCTTGGAGGGATATGACTATCTTGGCTAGAGAAAAGACCAGGGGTCTGCTTTTACAATGTCTTCATGGCGGAACAATCACAAATTTATTACAAAATGATAATGACAAATTTCTAGTTCCAAAACAGAGTTTTGGACTAGAAATGTATTTTTTTAGAAAATGCTGATGATAATAAAAATAGAAATCACAATATGCGGAACCTTCCTCACCTTGCAGGCTTTATGACTGGTATACAAATGACTCAAAACCCTAGACACTAGGACCAAAGACACTTATTGACATTTTAAATGACCAAAAATGAAATGACAATGACTATGAATGATTTTTTGAGAAAAATTTTTAAAATAGCGCTGCAGGTGTAAACATGAGGAAACATAAGACGACAGACCCCTTCGTCAGTGCATGGCATGCTCCTAGTGAAATGCAACGAAGTGGAACAAGCGAGACACCTAATAATGAATATGCAAAAGACAAAATGATCACTGACGGAGGGCTGCAAGGGCCGACTCTAACATTGGCTCCAATGGGGATGGTGGCTCCATGGAGATGCCAAGAACGACAGATCTCTGGGGGAGTCAGACAGTGCCTTTCATCCATTGGGCGATGGAATCATTATTTCAACTGATAAAACAAACTTTGGACAATTTTATTGACTGCAGATTTGACTAACGACGGACTACAATTTGACCAAAACTGACATGACCCAAACTGACATGACTCTAAAACTAGAAGACGGATAAAACTTAACTTGACAATTTCAAACCAACCAACCTCTATCTCCAAAATTATAGCCTTCGCTCCGGGCCCCAGACTGAAAATGAGAGATCAGTGCACACTTGCAACGAAACAAAAGTAAAATGATATATACAATGACAATGAGATCAGCAACAAGTACTCAGAAATAATAGCGCTTCAGCAACCGACCATTGATCGGTCCACCAGGACAATCATCTCCATTCATTTCTTTGAGAAGAAATGCATTCTGACCCCGATACGCTGCAATCTTAAACGGTCCTTTCCACAAATTCTCAAATTTGCTGTGCTTTCCCTTGTCTTCATTCCGAGCATCCCATTTCAAAACTACTTCATCCAA